>JANBXA010000730.1:53607500-53737500 GCA_030556225.1 Cricetiscus sungorus | reverse complement strand
TTTCTCATTTCCTAGTAAGGCCACCCTGATTACAGATGTGTACTACTGAGTCTGTTTTTTAAGTGGGTTCTGGGAATGTGAACTCAGGTCAACAGGCTTACGCAACCCATTGGGAAATTCTTCTATCAGTAGATCTATCCTGGGTCAGGGTCTGAGGCAGAAAGTACCTATTTAGATAACGTAAGTAGGACAATGTAAAGTAGGCATTTGCCAAATACAGAGAGGAATTTATAAGAGTCTGTCTATCTATGTGAGTCAGACACAGGAGAATGGAGTAGATGGAATAAATGTAGGAAGAGTATTTCAAATTGATGTCAAATTTCAGAAAGTTTGGATGCTGAAGGAATGGTAACACCACCGGTGGCCAGAGCATAGAGCATAGACAGGGAAAAATTAACAAGCGAGTCTGGAGGTGAAGACAGCGACAACTCTCAAGACATGAAGACATTCCTAGAACTTATGGTATATACGTGCAATTAGGAAAAAAACCAAGCCAATGCTGATCAATGGGTCTGAGCAGTAGGAGTGGCTTGAATAAGACATCTTATCTTTGGATTTTCTCTGGTCTCAGAAGAAAATTCTGTTTGATTCCACAAATGTGGAAGGCAGACATGAACACTAACTACTGACGGTCATTGACTCTAAACATTTATAGGTCTTTTTCAAATAGTCCTCAAATGAAAAGGACAAATAATGTAACTGAGTATCTTTTGTGTATCAGTTCCCAGGCTGTTAAAAAAATGTATTGCTGGTTTTAATCCCTATACCAAGGACAAGAAAAATCCCCATTTTATTCAACTGAGGGAACAGGGCATGAGTAGATGGCAAAGTGTCAGAGAACCACCGAAAGGTCTGCACCCTGGCCCTCAGTCTCTAAGTCGTGCATGTCACAGCAGAAACAACAGCCGTCTTGTCATGCCAATCCATACTCCAGTAAAGAATGGGTCATCACTTTGAATAGTGATCTTTTGGGATGTTGACAAAGCTAACATATTGAAGAATTCAAGTCAAAGGATTTGAGTCTACCCAGGTTTTGTTTTGTTTGTTCTGAGAAGATAAGTGTGCCAGCCTCCCGTGTTTCATTTTAACCCAAAAAGGTACTTTGCCATACTTTCTTGATTTCTATCCTAAACTATTAATCTTCACCCCCGATGGACCTTTGCCACTGCAGTCTAAATTCCCAAGGGATACAAGCATGCCCCTGGGGAGCAGGGAAGAATCTTCACCACACCAGACTCTTGTGGGTGCTCCAGGCTGCCTGGCCTGGTCCACCCTTGTTCTTCCTTCACTTCTTTGTGCCGCCTACCCTCAATGCTGCCTCACTCTCCCCTTCACTCTGTTGCCATTCCTTTCCATTTTCTTCCCACTTCCTTCTCCTCTGTTGAGCCACTGTGCACATACCACTATTGTCCCTTTCATCAGCCACAGCCTGAGGGCCTGCTGTCTGGTGACAAGCGTCGCCTGTCCTCCAGAAATGTGCATCATTCTTGTCCTCAGAAAGGAGATAAATGAGATGTTACTCTAAGACACATACAGGAAGTCTCCCAGGAGGCTTCTCTTGAAAATTAAGACATATATATATATATGTATATACATGTATATATATACATATATACATATATATGTATGTATATATATACATACATATATATGTATGTATATACATATATATATATATGTGTGTGTGTGTGTGTGTGTGTTTACTGCCTTTGTCTGACAAATATCAATGGCAAATACATGAAAGCACTCACCTTTCTGAGTTCACTATGGGGGATTAAAAATGGTGCTTTAACACAAAACACATTTTCAAAAGACCCTTTGTACTTGTTAATAAGGAAGAAGTCTACACTTCTCAAAAGCCAAGGAAAAGAATTAAACTTTATAAAAATAAATGTTCTAAACCCACAAAAGGCAAAGAGTACCTCATAATCACACACACATATATACACACACACACACACACACACTCTCTCTCTCTCCCTCTCTCTCTCTCAGTAAAAAAATAAATGGAGAACCTAAATCTGACTACAAACCTACTAATGTGTTGATTGTTCATGGATATTAGCCAACTCCTACTCTACTTTGCAGTCATATATCTTGGCATACTATGTTATATTGGCTATTATAAACAATTCGGAGACATGGCAGAAATTGGCATAAGAAAGAACCCTGAAACTTTTCAGTGTCTAGAATGCAACTGACATGTGTTTGTGGGCATGTGCCCCTATGCACCAGTTTCTATAGCCTTCTGGACACTGTCCTATGTAGGGAGACCTCTTGTTTCTATTAAGTAAAGACAGAATGTATACCAGGTAGTAAGGCATAAGCTGTCCTCTGGACTTACATGGAGAAGTCTTCCCCAAGCATGAACTGACCCTTCCATCACCATCTCCAAAGATCTACCTCAGATTACATTTCTGGTGGGTACTGATGACTTTTATTTGTCCTTTCTATTATTTATTTATTTGTTTGTTTGTTTGTTTGTTTTTTTTAGCATGGAAAGAGAAGGTCAACCAACTCTCCTGTGTATATGCCCAAAAGTGACCATTTCTAGACCAAAGGGAATATGCCACCTCTTTGCAGGAGTGCCAACCTTAACAGATCATGCATGCACTGTGCCAAGAGCTCCATCACAATTATAGTCCTTGCAGAGTGGAAATTTCTCTTACCCTTCACTGCATTTTACCAAAACAAGTAAAACAGGGGTTCAAACCTCATAGCCTGTACTGTTCCCAGGTAGATAGGCAATATTCTGGATTCTCGTGGAAAAACTAAGACAATATTAGAGGCTTCAACAGCATCACTCCTCTGGTACTGTCTGATCCTCACCTATCTTAGCCTGTCTTCTAAATCTAGCATTGATAGAGAAGACAGTATTGGCTGTCTCAAAGGCAGTTCACATGACTACAAAAGTATCAGTTAAACCAAAACAAAGAATTTGTATTAATCTACACCAAAAGGACTTCTGGGTTTTTTTTGTTGTTGTTGTTGTTTTTTGGGGTTTTTTTTTTGTCTGAATAACACTATGACAGTTTAAATGTTTTAGTTCTCAATACCAAATATATTAAAATTGATAGGCCTTTTAAATCTACAGCCACAAACCAGGGACTTGCCAATATTTCTAATGGAAGACTCCAAAAGTGCGTAACAATACATATATTGACTTCTTGTTTCAATGAGTATCAAGATTAATTGTCCCTGGAAAGGTAAATAAATATTGACATAGGTTTTACTTTGGTCCATATTTTTCTTTGGTCAATAAATCTTGGTTTTCACCTCAACTGAAGTCAATATTGGATGATTACTAATTCATGCAATACTCGATACTGAAGCTGCAACTTAACATATAGAATGTAGTCTTTAAGAGCAATTCCTGTTCAAATAAGTACTGGGAATGAAAAACTGCCAATTACTTCATACATCTAATGGAAACAAAAATATGCCAATAGATAACAGGCATATAATGCAATCTGTGTTATCCCACTGTATAAATGTTTAATTATAAGTAATTCATTTTATTTTACAGTTTGGCATTTTGCTTTACATGTTAAACCCTGTGCCTATTTGTAGTTAGTAGTGTATTTTGAGTGTATAAAAGTTCAGGGTGAGAGGGAGTAGGAAGAACACAGGATAGAGGAGAAAGAAAAACAAAAGAGAGAGGAAGAAAGAAAGGAAGAAAGAAAGAAAGAAAGAAAGAAAGAAAGAAAGAAAGAAAGAAAGAAAAAGAAAGGAGTCAAGGGAGAATTGAGAGAGAGAAAGATAAGAAACAAAAAAACAAAGGGAGAAGAATGTGACAGAAAACCATGGGAAAGTATCACAACTTATTACCTGTGTGTTTTCATATATTTCTGCAAATGATATGTATCTGCAATATTTTTCTCCATTTAAAAAGTTACTTCTGCCAAGCTCCATTGACTTAAACATCATGAATAGTCTAGTTTTTCATTCAGAGTCTAAAATGAACAAAGCTATTAACTTACATAACTAACTCAAAGAAAATTTAGAGCTCATATTTTTACAAATTAAATTTAGAAAAGCTCACTGAATCCAGAGATAGAGATATTTCCATTAAAATTGAAAAGAATTTAAAATTACAAGAAACTGCTCATCAATGCTGGAAATTGAGAAGCGTTTCAAGAGTTATTGATCTTTGTAGTGTACCAGCCCACTTACCCTCACAGTCACGTGGCAATCACTATCTAAGGCTGCTAATATTAGATATTTGATACTACCCAGGGAGGGCTTTGCCCGTTAATAGGGCTTCAAGATCACATTCCTGAAACACTGCATTTCTGATCTTTAATGTTGTTCTTTCAAATCAAAACAAAGTTTAAAATATGTCTTTGCCTTGTAAATGTTGGTATTTGCCAGAACTTCCTGATTAGTGTTTATGTTAATGGCTCTCTCTCTAGTCAATGAACAATTTTTAAACACAAGCTTGTACTCCATAAAAAAGACTGAGGGTTTTCAAGCCCTTCATTAGCTATTTACTAATAAAAAATAACTGACAGTGACTTGGGACAGGTTACACTGAAACATCTCTAGAAATTTCTAGAATGTCCTTTCAGTACTACAAGAATTAAGACATTGTGATTAAAAATGCTTCCTCTAACCTCCTGAAAAAGCATGTTTGACAACAAAATATAGAATATATTATACAACTTACCAATTCTTCCATAGATATGATTTTAAATAGTATAATGAACATATTTTAAGTATGTTTATTCATGTGGGATACAGTTGAATGCCATTGAGTATGGAGGTTAAAAGAGGGCTTCAGCTCCCCTGGAGCTAGACAGTGAACATGTGCATTGGGAACCATGCTTGGATATCCTGCAATAGCGTCATACACTTCTAACTGCAGAGCCATCTCTCCAAATACATCATTGACTATTTTAACTAGTAAATCATACAATATTTTAAAGTAATACACAGTTCTTCCTTTAGCTGTATATTTACTATACCAGAAATTTAGTGTGGTTTGGGGTATAGAAATATGAGTAGTTAAGGACTAAAACATGTTAAACTTTCTGAGTTACTTGTTCTTTAAAACAAATCAACCCATAGCATAAAAAGCATGTCTCCAAGTGCCTAAACTGAATCTTGAATTATAGTAAAGGAAGATAAAGGTGCAGCTGAATGACAGAATTCCTGACTAGCATGCCTAAGGCTATAGGCAAAATCTCTAGCTACCACTGAAAAAAACACAAAATAGTATAGCTTTTCCAAGCAAAGAAAGTCAATTAACTATAAAGTACTTCCTGGGATGGTGTTGTGATCTATCAGAAAACTAGAGATTGTTGAGCCTAAGGGTGATGTGTCTATGAAGAAAAGAGTTGTGATGGGAAAACAGAGATGGAGTCAGGGTGTCTGAGTGACTGGTTTGTTTTATGGCCTTATGTAGGGTTCATACAGTCAAATCTTTGAGAAAGATCAGTCCATCATCTAAGCGGAAGTGCAAGAAAAGTGCATCGTGGTTGACAATGATCTGCTGAAAGTTTGTTGTCTGGGGGCAGCTGGTGTTTGTTTACTTGCGTTCTGTCATGCATAAAGGAAAAGGTAATGCCTTGATACTAATTGATTGTAAAAGACAAAGAGCGACAGCTTGGAATTTAGGCTCAGAACAGAGAATAAGGAAACAAATTCTAAGTGCAAATGTGGAACTGGGCTGAGCTCTCAGACTGCAGACTGCAGTGCACAACTGTCTAGCAGCAGCCACCCCCAGATGAGCTGGTACCAAGATGAAGTTTGTGAAAATGAGCTTGCAGTCCATGGTTACAAAACACACAAGGAAGTTCTCAAAGAGCACAAGAGTCAAAAGGAACAAGGGTTAGATACAATCTGATGACATGTCAAAACATAGCAAATACTACACATAAATCTAAACAGTCCCTCATTTCCACAATATATTATAGATTACGCTTAATGGAGATGGCAAAATGTTGACCAAAAGGAAAAAATATTTTTCAAAAAGCCAAACCGAACTTAATGATTCCAAAATTATGCCTCTTGCAGGGGAAACATCTATAAATGAGCTAATAACCACAACAAAAGGAAATGACTTGAGAGAAAGTTCTAGGATAGCATGACTACAGAGCTACAATAAATCAACAGCACTGCCATCAACAACACAGAAGCTTTAAAAATATAGCAGCATTGTCAGCCTGCTTAGAGGAAGTAACTATCCGCCTTTAATTGTGTGGCCTACAAAGCTGGTTTTGAGAGTAGATATCAAATAAAGCACACAAAGACAGACAAACACACAAAGATAATTCCCTACTCAAAGATGGCTGAAAGAACACTAAGGAAGAGAATAGGATACAAGAAATAAAGATGAGAAAATAAATTAGGAAATAATATGCAGACTACTACAGCAGACTTCAGATAAACTCTACTTTTTCCCATCACTCCAAGACTAGACAACAGCTAGCTCTCCCAGGATTTAACCATTATCTTAACTTCCTCAGTGTCCCCTAAAGATGTTATAGCCCAAGATAACAGGAAGCAATCTTAGAGAACATGAGGCCATATTCCCAAGAGGTGGGGTGGGTGGGTTTTGGTCATTTGGTGGGTTATAGATATTTGTCATCATTTAGGGGGGTTGGTCAAAAGTCATGGAGAAAGCTCAACAAAGGAGATTAGATCCAAGGATCTCTTTCTAAGAAAAAAGGGAAAAGGACAAGGGTAGATTGTTGAGTCTACTTTTGAACAACAACTATTCTCAAATATTTTACATTGGTATGGATTTGCATATATTGATACAAATTTAAAGTTATTTTTGTTATACTAAATGTATGATTCTACTCTTCTTTGAGATATTGTGCTTTAATGCACCTCATTAAAAATGTAATGTATAATTAATAAATAGTCATCTATAATAATCAAACTTGTAGTTATATTAGGTATTTTTCAAAGTTAAATAGATATATTTTAGATAGATCATCTTTAAACCGCCAAAGACCTACAGACTATGGCATTTACAATGCCCTGTGACTCTAAGGCTTTTCATGACAGTGAGACATGTCTGCTTCTGGAAGCATCAATTTACTTCCAAAAAGGATGTTGAGCATCAAAGAACTTCCATATGGAGTTTGCTTTCAATGTGGCAAAGCTAGCCAATTGGGCAAGATACTACCCTTACCTTGACTGCAGGTAGTAGGCTATACAAATCTGACAAGCAGGATACAAAAGAAGAAAAATGTCAAACTTTGCTAAAACAAGGTAGGACAGTTCTTCAAAATTCTTGCTTCATGGAAAAATCTGTAACATATTTTAGGCATGTAGGCTGAGCAGGTGCCTCAGTGTTACAGAAGAAACAGGGTGACTATCCAGGAAGACAGATGTCTCTGTCATTTCTTAGTTTTGAAAGTTGTTTACTCTGCACTTCCTGTTTACTCTGGCAATATTATATTCTTCTTGGGTCTTTGATGGGGTTAAAGACTAGATTAGTTATAGTTTTACAGCTTTCCTTGTTACCAAATTCAGAAAAGAAACTTACATAAGAGATATATAAAATTTATAAGGTTGAGAGACATAATTTGTTTAAGAAAATGTTTTGAGGTCTAAAAAGGTATTTTTAGGCTAATACTACAAATTATACTAGAAAATGGTTTAAGTATAGAACTTTGGACTCATCAAGAGAGAACAAAAAATAAAATATTTTCTCTAATATTACCAAATATAAATGGACTGGACATTGTCAATGTAGTTCTTACCTGATAATTGTTCTTATTGCATATAGTTTTTCAGTGTTAGAGGGTTTTAAAAAAAAACTTCTTTTTATTTAGATAAAAAGGAGGAAATGTTGTGGAATAATCTTTTTGTACACTGTGAAGATGTGTCACTTTGATTAGTTTAATAAAAAGCTAAATGGCCAATAACTAGGCAGGAGGAATAGCAGGGATTTCTGGACAGAGAGAGCTCTGGGAAGAGGAGGAAAGAGGAAAGGCAGAGTTGCCAGACAGAGAGACAGAGGATGCAAGACATGCAGGAGGAGAGGTAGAAGCCATGAGTCATGTGGCAACACATAGATGAACAGAAATGGGTTTATTTCGATTATAAGAGCTAGTGGGACAAATCTAAGCTATAAGTTGGGTTTCCAACTTATAGTTTCCAACTTATTATTAAGTCTCTATATCATTTTTGTGAGCTTGCAGACCAAAGAAAAGTCTGTCTACACTCATTCTTAGGTTGGGGAGATGGCTCACAGTTTAAGATCAAGCATTGCCTTTGCAGAAGACCCCAGCTCAACTCCCAGTACCCACATCTGCTGGGTCATAATCACCTCTAAGTCCACACAAGACACATAATTAGAAATAAAGACTCTTCTTTAAAAAAATAATCTTACATACACAGGAAAGTAGAAACTGGAGTTACCTAAACCAAGATAAGTTAAGCCCAGGGGTGAGAGACTTTCCTGGGTAAAATAGGAAATAAAAAAATAAAAAGATGTAGAGGGGTGAGGATTAATGAACATAGAGAGAAAGAAAATAGAAGAAACAAACGCCAGACAAAATACAAGAATAAGATGACATAAATAAATGCAAATAGATTCTTAAGCATGATAGATAAAGATAGACCAGAAGAAACAGTATGTCAGGTTCCATCTAAGAAACTAAATCTAACATATACGGAAGTTTTGCATTGTATCCTACACACATGGAGAAATCTCTATATATCAAATATATATGATAAAATAGCATCTAATTAGTAAAGAAAGTCCTTGAAATGACTATAAAGGAAGAAATGACATAAAGCTAGCTATATATTTTCCACTGTATAGAAGAAACAGATACAGAGGAAAATATATTTCAAAACAAATATAACCATGAACCATAGTATAATGAATATATAACAAAATTTACATGATTAGAAATTTTAGACAATTTTAAATAACACATAATTATAAAAATTATAAACTAAATATTATGAAAACATTAAATAGAAAAACCCTGAATGAAGATAAACCAGCAGTAAAGAAAATACATAGCTTTTGGTGTACATATTAGAAGTAAATCAAATGAATGCAAATGAATTTAATTTAAACACATAGAAAAAGATAAACACAGAAGATCGGGAAATAAACCTACAAAGTAAATAGACAAAATTTTATACTCACCAAAAGACATGATCAAAAACACCTATAATTTAAAGGAAAAAATAATATATGGAAAACCTGTATCATTTTTATTAAAGAATAAAGATGCAGGGAAAGCCTTTTCAATGCATAAAAGGGAAATGAAGAACTTTATACCAGTAAATTTAAAAAGATAGACAAAGCAAGTAATTTGACACAAAATAAAGCAGATTTGAATGCAGTGTTTTAAAATTTGACTGCATAGCTAAGTCTCCAAATATTCCAATGCATGGGACAAATTCTGAACAGTACCTACTACAGCCTGCCATGCACTCTAACAGAAGCTCCCTGGGAAACAGACACAGCAACATCATCCCACCAGGCTCCATCACAATGGAACAGAATCTCCTGTGATACTTGACAGCTGTTCGTAAAACTCATACCTAAACAGTTGAGGAATAGACTCACATCCAGAATTATTCAAAGAGGGTGTGACTGTTTGAAAAAGTGGTTGACATCAAAACAAAGGAATAGATCAACTAGTCAGAATGGAGACCCTCAGAACATCCTCCTGACTTCTGTGAACTCTGTGTAAGATGGTGTCAATACTAGGAATCAATGTAGGGAGGACTAACTGTTGTAGAAGTCAAGAGGAGAATAATTGGTGAGCCATGCAAGGTGAACAAGACTGGATTACCATCCAGTACCACACAGAAAAGAAAACCTCCAATCAATATTGGACAAAACTATATAAAGCACATAGAAGGGTTTTTTTTTTTGCAAAGAAAATATTCTATATTAGTCAACATTTTCTAAAAGAAAAAATCATAAACATATAAAACACAAAGATATAAAATTCATTAAGGGATATCCATAGATTTGATTACAACAAAAAATAAACATTCTGTTAAACATCGTTCACTGCAAACCAAGAGAGAAACAAGGCTGTGCACCACCTGGGAGAAAATTGTGCAGTGTGTGTGAGAAAGGGATTAGAGCACCAATTTTAAAAGTATTCCTGCAAACAGTGTGAACAGACACACCACAAAGCAAAGGAAGCCCGGGTGGTCAGTGAAGATGAAGCAATGTTCAACTTAAGAAAGTCAACCCCAGCAAGGCCATGGACATTGGTGACAGCACAGGCAGTGCAAACCACAGAAAATCCACACAGGGCAACATCAGTTCCTATATGCAGTAATCTCTCATAAAACAAAAAACATTATAACACAGAAAAATAATTTCAAACCTTTAAATAAAGTCAATTTATCTAGCAGATGGACAGGAACCCATGAGAGGAACCCACAAGCCAACATTTGAGAAATGTGTGTTTCCAAAACATTCTGGGCACTGACTAGTCAGTGGCCAGAGTTCCAAGAAAACTAAGGTAAGATGTGTGTGGCCCCAAATGGACTCAGGATTATGTGACACACTTTTGTTTTCTTCAATACACCTTCCTGTTTCACAGACCGATGAGAAAGAGGCTGCTGGAGCCCAATGTACAGTGTGCAATAATCACATCATTTTCCTATGTCCTCAGCTTTGGAAATCTGTTTTGCAAGTTCAGGAAGCAATAATTGCATCCATTTGCCTATGTATTACCTCTCTCATTTTTTGTTTAACTCAAAACATGCCCACAACACATTTAGATACTAGAAAAACAAAATAATTTGGGACTGCTATCTTTCAAGTTTGGTCTCTTTAGTCTTCTAAGTTTGGTACATTAATATCATCTTCATTTCCCCCCAGCTTAGACATGCACTCACTTTCCTGGGGTCAATGACAAGCCACAGGCACTGTGAGGAACAGCAAGAGTTAATGCACAGGGTGGGAAGCACGTGGACACAGGGTAACTTGTGATTGCAGCAGTCAGGAGAGAGGAAAGCTGGAAAGAAGGAAATAGGTCTTCATGGGAAGCAAATCACAGCCTTGTCAGTCAAGCTAGTGACAGCAGCGGTCAAGTCAATTTTATGACAGCTAAACCCTGCTGGACAAATGGATCACTTCTCCACTCACTACTATATCCAATTCCAAAGCCATTGTTAAAATTGGTTTAGCCAAAGTCAGAACTTGTCACCCACTGAAGACTGTTCTGGAATTTCTATCCTGCAGCACACATTAAAAAAAAAAAAAAAAAAAAAAAAAGAACAACTCTACCTTCAATATATTCTTAATCTAAGTGAAAAACACAAAGCAATTACCTGTCCTAAAATCACAAAACAATGTAAAATGTGATTGAATATATTTAATTCGTGCATTGAATAACGTTGCCATATAAGACAATCTATAAAATACAACCCCTGGGAAAGGAGTGGTTGGGTGAAGTAGCACCCCACAAAGATTTTCCTCTATGGATGCCTTATCTACCTCTCCCTTCTTATTTAAATACAACAGGAAGCACAACCTGAACATGCAACATAGCTAGCATGTATCTAAATCACCATGTCTTAACTTTTTCTTTGCCCCCAACCATACCAGACAACTTCCTACTCATTTAGAGAAATGGTTAAGCATTAGGGAAGTAGGTGGTTGCCAGGCACTGAGGCTCAGAAACAGCTAATGGTTGACAAGTTATGGTGTGCCCCATCATTTGACCAGGTAACATCTGATTTCAAATATTTATGTAGTACCATGCCACAGTGTTATTTTTCTCCTCTTTAAACTGAATATAGAAAATTGTAATCTCTTGCAAAACATGGAAGGCCTGTCTCCACTCCCAGACAGCACCAGGATCCCATGCTGGTCACCCAGTCACAAACCCTGACGATACACTTCACATCCTGCTTTGAGTATTCGGTGCAACTCAAGGTCCTCAGAGGAAAATGATTTCATCTGCAGTGGCATCTGACTGTGCGTGGAACATGCACACACGGTGCTGACATTTTATGAATAGGGAAATGAGAAGGCATTAAAGGAGTCTTGACAGCAAGCATGAAAGGCGAGGTTCAACTTGAGCTGTTGAAAACGTAACGAGATAAAGACAGGCAGGAGAGAGTCCCTTAAATGTGATGAAATAAGGCCTGAAGGGAACGAACCAGAGAGGGATTGACGAGTGTACACTTGGAGACACAAGATGAATGTGTTCAACCTGACAGTAACATGGGGTTAAATTAATCAGGGTCCCACTAGCCTTGGAGAGTGGGAGAGAATACAGATTTATGCCTTGATGGTTGCTGTGAAACTGGAGGAAGATCCCAGGGGTGGCGCTTTGGACGAGCTGTTAGGACTACCAGCAGTCTCCAGATAGGAGGGTGTGACTTGATAGGCCATTCTTCTCTTCTGGCTTGCCTAGTGTTCTATTTCCACCATTTAAAGTAGATTGCCACCAATTTTTTATTACCCAAAGAGAAAATGTAATTTGGGGTAGATTTGCTCTTAATAATTTTCAATAGAAGGATTTCTGAGGGCAGAAATTTTCAGAGGAAATATATATAAAAATTAAACAAATCAAGTGCTGCAGAGGTGACTTGGTAGGTAAGCACTCATGGCCACACACTCATGAGGACCCGAGTTCAGATCTTTAGCACCTGTGTTAGGATGTGACGTCACAAACTCTACCTCCTGAGGGGAATATTAAGGGAAGAAATAGATAAAATATTTCCAACATCCCTAAGGAATCCCACCTCTCGGGAGGTAACATGGCCATCTAATCAAAACAGCATGTGAATACATGCATTGTATCGAGAAAATTCTATCTCACAGAAATGAGGCCTTCCTATTTGTTCAATCATCTTCAGGAACTAAGAGCACAAACCTATTCAGGCAGCTATTCCACAAGAATCTGCAGGCAATGGTGATGGATCCCCAGGCACCAGCACTTTAAAAACCTCCCGCTGTTTCATCTCATTCCTCCAAGCTACAAACTGAGCATCACAGGCTTGGTAGGTAGGAGGACTTCATCTGTCCATGTAAGTTCGGCTGTTGGCTTTTGGGACCCTACCCTTCATAGTGGGTAACCTTGTCCAGCCTTAATAATATGGCAAGGACTTAGTTTTACTCCAACTTGGTATGCAATGTTTTGTTGATACACATGAGGGACCCTCTCCTGAACATAAATGGAGGAGATAGATTGGGGAGGGGGCATAGAGGGGGTATGAAGGGAGGAGCTGGAGCGGAGGAAGAAGGGGAAACTGTGGCCAGAGATGTAAAATAAATAAATAGGTAGATAAATAAATAATAAGCTTAGCTGCCTATCTCCTCACTGTCTTCATTACAACTCAACAGTATGAATAGGAGAAAGGAGAAAGTCACTACACAATGGCAGGGAGGCTCAGGAGTAGAGCCCTGTTTGAGACATGCATGTTTCTGTTACATGTTGGTCACTTTTATCCTAAGAGGTGGATCTGAGAGACAATTGGTCACCATGCTTCTCATAATAGTCCTTCACACTGTTGAGGACAGTTATTAAGTCACCTCTAAACCTTCTCAATACCGGTAACCCTGATTCCATTCATCCTTCTTCATCAGCACTGGTTTCCAACCTGTTAATCATTCTCATTGCTTCTCCCCTGGACCCTATCCAAGTTCTCCACGTATCCTTAAGCTCCTGTGAATTATGTGACCGGTTTATAGCCTCGATAAGCCTGGATTGTGGAAAAAGGAGGGATCTCATCAGAACATACTGTAAATGTGTATGGGAGGAGGGTAGGGACAAAGGAGCAGCTTGGCTATTTGGGAAACGTCAGAGCAAATGTGACATTCACTTAAGCATCTATTCATTTCTGACCACTCTCCACATAACCACACCAGATCCTAATATCCAGAGCTAACATTTGACTGCACTCTATCTATATGCCATGGAATGCCAGGCTAAGCCTGGTTCGTTTGGGTAGCAGAAAGAATGCAGTGTTTTGTCTTGTTTTTAAGGGTTGATAATTTCTTGTGTAGAAATAGCTTTTTAATTTTTAAAAATGTATTACTATTGTGTGTGCGCATGTACCTATACTGGGGGTGGGCAATCATGCCATGGTGCTTGTGTAGAGATCCAAGGACAGTTTTGTGGAGTTGGTTATCTCTTTCTATCCTTATATTATACCCTTCCAAGGATCAAGCTCCAGTCACCAGCCTTGCCCTGAAAGCACCTTTACCCACTGATCCATCTTGCCAGCCCTTGAGTAGAAATAGCTTTTCAATTGCAAAGAAATGCTATTTACAGCACCTATGAGAAAGCCACTAGAGAAGCAGTCCTCAACCTATGGGTTGTGACCCTTCGGAAGTCAAGTAGGCCTTTCAGACAGGTTGCCTGAGACCACTGCAAAACATAAATATTTACATTATGATTCATAACAGTAGCAGAATTACAGTGTGGAGTAACAACAAAAATAACTTTATGGTTGGGGGGGTCATCACAAAATGAGGAACTGAATTAAAGGTTCACAGAATTAGGAAGGTTGAGAACCACTGCCTTAGAGTATGCCAATATTTCTCCTGCTCATTTTAAAAAGATAAGGTTAACAGTTAGTGCTGCTTGTTAGAACTACCTACGAGACAAATCTGGGCATATCTTTCAGACAGTTTCTAGACTGGGTTAACTGAGATAAGAAGATCCACTCCAAGTGTGAGTGACACCATTCCCCAGGCTGAGTCCTAGCTGAATGAAAAGGAGGAAACCAGCTGAGCACCAGCACCTATGTCTCTCTGCTTCCTGCCTGGTGACAAAGTACAGCCAGCTGTCTCAATCTCCCACTGCACCAGTTTCCCCCAATCACAGATTACAGCCTTAAACTATGAGTCCAACAAACCTGTCCTTCCATGAGTTGTTTTCATTGGAATTTTTGTCACAATAATCAAAAAGTAACTTCCACATTGCCAGGGCCTGGTTACATTGGTGATTTGGACATGTGTGAATGTTCTTTCTATGTCTATCCCACCCTGAATGTTCTTGACCCCATTTGGTCTCAGAGCTAAGCAGAGGAGGGCTTGACTGTTACTTAGGTGGAAGACAAGACCAGTTTCAAAGATATTAGCTGGGTCACACTTAGGGAAGGCAGCAGAGCAGCTAAGAATGTTCCAGCCACGTAAGTTAGGAACCGTCAGCAATTTGGAACTTTTCAAACCCTCAGAAGATACAGTCTGTATTACAGGACTGATGCTAGGGTCTGGTGAGGAACCAATGTCAAGTCACAGAACAAAACACAGAAGTGTAACACTACCAAGAAACCACTGACTCTAACTGCAATCCATGAGCTTAGAAAGAACACAAGCCTGTTCCTTGGATGTGAATTTAGGATTTAGAAGCCTCCTTATGCAAGATCCAAGATAGTAAGTGGGGAATGAGCAGAGAAAACACTGTAACAGCAGGCTTCACTATTGTGGCCTCAGCAACAGTTCACTAGACTCTATGGACAACTGGTTTCATCTGTGAGCCTTAAAGACTCCTTGAAGAGAGCTAGCACACCCATCTTTGGAAGTTCATTCCCATGTGAGGACTGAGCATGGATATGGAAATTATTATTATCACTCCTTGGCTTGGGCTTTCATGCAAAACATTAGTGATGTTTGTAATCTCAAAGAGACATTTCCTCACATTTTTCTAAAAGCAGATCATTCTTATTTAAAAATCACTCTGTCCATTCATTTGATGTTGCATGAGTTGTCAAGTTCATGTGTTTATGTAGGAAACCCATTCCCTTGCTTCCTTAAGGCAGGGCTGTTCTTCACGAAGGTTATCGTCAGGCCTGCTGCTGCTCTAGTCTTCTGTGCCAGGCACTCTTCCGGACTGGTCATTTCCCCTCTAGCTGGAGATAACCTCACATTGACTCAAAATTCTTTCATTCCACATCTGATTCCATCTTCATCATAAAGCCTTCCTAGATGGAGGCTGAACCTAGACATTTCCATGTCTTGGTTCATTCCCAGATCCCAAGTTGACTTTTGGTTGAACTTCAGTGGAAAATCTAAATCATGTGACAGTCAAAGGAAAGCATCAGCTTGTCTTGGCTCTACTTTCTAAGGCAAAAGTAATGAGCAATATTCACAGATACTGATGATGCTGAAAACTTGTCTTTGAGACATTTGAAATAGGCGAAGGGTCCATGAAACTCAATTGTGCTGAGGCTTGAGAAAGATTTTAACTCTCCATACACTCCAACTGTTCATTTGCTTCTTGCCTTTTCACTGTCAACATTCCCCCAGAAGGAAAAGCAGTCTGAAAGCTCGTTGTGTGTTGAGATGCACACTGCTCTTTAGACCTTCGGTCCTGGCAGTCTGATTTTACCCTTTCACACATTGTTCACACCTGACTATCTCCTGCTTCCCACACACCGCCAGAAACCAGGACTTTCTGCTGCTTCACACAACTTGTCTTTTTTGACTCCCAGTGCCACAACCCCCATCCAGGTCTCCATCAGTTCCTCCCCATGCTTCTTCCACAACAGTCCACTAGCTCTCCTCAAGCTTCTTCACCCCACAATTCATCCTGTGTATCCTTGCCAAATGAAACAGTTTGATGACATCTTTTCTCATTTCAGATACCCCAGTGGCCCCCTGCTGTAGCTAAATAGAGTTTAGTGCATCTTCAGTGGTCCTCCATTGTGTCTAAACAGAGTTCAAT
Organism: Cricetiscus sungorus; assembly: GCA_030556225.1. NCBI lineage: Eukaryota > Metazoa > Chordata > Mammalia > Rodentia > Cricetidae > Cricetiscus > Cricetiscus sungorus. Next base: position 53,720,875 of record JANBXA010000730.1, on the reverse strand, counting down.
GCATATGAAGTCCACTTGCCTTTGGAATGAGTCCACCCAAATATTCCATAGGTAGATTCTTCAATTAACTTCTTGTGTGTAGGACCCAAGAAAAGCCAGAGGTAAAAATCTCCTTGCCAGCTTCTAATCAGACAGAATCACCTCTGCCTACACCACTATAAGTCTTGGTGGCAGCAGACAACCACTGGGAGCCCATACAGGGAAAAAGAAAAAGTTCTTACTCATAATGAACTCCTAAAAAGTAAATTCGCATGTAAGAAGATATCAGCACTGTAACAGACAATGAATAAGAGGACTAAGGAGACAGAAACAGAAGTAACCGGAAATCTGATTAGAAATGTTTTTAAATGATACTAAAATTCTCAAAGGAAAAAAAAAAGAGAATTAACAAAATGGACACAGGATTATAAAACTAAACCAAATTAAAAATCTTGACAACAGGCACATAATGTTTCTGAGTCACATAATCAAAGGTGATTCTTTTTTCCAAACATGTAATTTGTAGAAATTATACTATTGATATAACTGTATCCGCAGACAGGAACAAGTTTCTGAAACTGCTTATATGTTCTGCATTAATCCATTTCAAATGGTTTAAATTACTAGGCAGTTATATAATTTTTAAGAAGGCTTTCAAAATCCAATGGAATTCTTTCAATGTAAAAGTAGTTTTAATGGATTGTATATTATAGTTAATTATTTACCAATGTGCTTAATATGATGCTAAATGACATGTTGCTTATCAAAAACATAGGGCTGATTCTAGTTATATAGATTAATCTTTTCCACTCATATATCAAAAGTTCTAGTGGGAAAATAGAATTTCTAATAGTTCATGGAAGATCAATTTGTTCTCAGTTGAAACAGAAAGTTAAGTTAAATTTAATCATCTTGTAGGCTGTCGTTCACTTATAGCATTTGGTTCACGGAAACTTCAGCAAGTTGCCGTATATCCCTCAGCACTTTCAGGACCCTTCAGTGTCATTAGACATGTGAGTTCAGGAGTGAATAACTAGAACTGAGTAATGCTGGAGTGTGCATAGAGCCCAAGTCTATATGAGTCTCTGTGAGTCTAGATGAGCCTGCATGAGTCTCTGTGAGTCTATGTGCATCTACATGATCACACACCTGTGTAAGCTTTCACATGCACAGAGCACCACACTTTGTGGGCCTGTGTGGTATTGTGAACATGAAAAGACTCCCTGCTTCCTATATCTCAGCCAAAGACCAGAAAACAGACATGATTTTAAAAGCAGAGGCACCTAATCTTCTAATTACTAAAGATTACTATATGCTCAAGATAACAATGGCATTTTGTTAAATATTTTGATACTCCCAACTAATAAAAGCAGAGGACTAGATGTGTGTCTTCGCGATTGCCTAATATGCTTTAGGGCCTAATATTGCAAGGAAAGGAGAGTAAAAGGTAGAAAGACATAGGGAGAAGAGAGGGGGAAACAAAAGAAGGAAAGATGAAGGGAAGGAAGAATGGAGAAGAAGGAGGAGGTGAAGAAGTGGGCAGCAAGATGGCTCAGCAGATAAAGGCACTTGCTGCCATGGCTGGCAATCTGAATTTGATCCCTAGGATCAATTGTTTGGAAGGAGAGAACCAACTCTCAGAAGTTATCCTCTGAGCTTCACACTTGTGCCATGGCATTCAAATGTCTACACACACACACACACACACACACACACACACACACACACACACGTGTGAAGAAGAAAGGTGAGGAGGAAAAGGAGAAAGAAAAGGAGGAAGAGAAGTATCAGAAAGCAGAACAGCAGAACTTGAAAGCCTCTTAGAAAGGACATGTTCGAATGATGTAGATAGAACAGCCTGTACCCTGTCCTCTCACGACACATGAGTCAGCCAGCCTGTTATCAACAGCAGGAGGCATTCCCAGACATGCCCCTGCTAAGACTATTCATGAGGAAGTTGGTCATTTACCAATTTTCATTATTCTAAGTGTAACACAAAAAAATTATTCATTTGTGATATATACTTTAACTTCCTGGGCTAGAATTTTCCTAATCCTTAAGTAGAGGGTGAATTTGAGATTTCCCATAGGAAAGCATACTTTTATTTACTTAGTTATAATTATACTCAAGGCTATAAAGCACTACCCCGAACACAATGGGCTAGCCAGAGCAACCACTTACAAGTCAAGGTTTATATTTACTGATTATACCACTCCATATGGACAGTCAAAAGCAGAGAGCAGTGCCACTCATTGCAACAGGCTTGACTTAGCATCTCTCTATAGCATGTGATGTAATAAGTCACCAATTGTTGGAAAAGCAGCATTATTTATGGCCCTGATTGTAGCGAGCACCCATTGTTCGTATGTAGCCCATGGTCTACTTCCTTTTCCTAAACTGCTCTCATTTCCTTTGAGGATTTTTGCCTATTACTCACAGGCCATGCACAAAAGAGACAGCTAAAGTCCATCCTTTGCCTTTCTGTAGGCATGCCAGGGCATGCAGGCCAATCACTAACTACTGATCTTGTACAGAGAATGACAAGGGCACCAGCAATACTTAGATAGCTTTGCTTTGGTGGTGGAATTCAGATCAAGTTGTTCCTGCAACCAGTCTGGTGTCTCCAATGGCTTAGAAATGCCTAGGTTGACTCCCCCCTCCCCAATCTCTAAGCCTGGTTCTCTAACCTTTCAATCCAGTGCTTTTTGTCCTGTCCCAGAAAATTTTCTTTTGCCCAAATTAGCCTATAACATTCATGCTGGTTGAAACCAGAGAACCCTGAAGAAGCATCCTTTTCATGTAAGATGTACAAACACTCAATAATCTCCTAGGGACACGCAACAAGGCCTCCTATCCAACATTCTTTCCTGTGGCATTTAGACAAGGATGTCCACAAACTTTGTGTGAAAGAGCTTGATTTTTCCAATGGTAGAAATGTCTTCAAAGTTTTACATTCTCAGGGTAATGTCTTTTGGGGGGAAAAAATGACAAGTTTGGACAATGCACAGAGCCGTCAGGCTTTTGTATGTGTTTTGTTTTCTAGTTGTCTCAGACAGGATCATGCTCTGTAGCCAAAGGGCTCTTGAACTCACTATATAGCACAGGCTGATCTGTAATTTGCAATCATCCTACCTTAGCCTCCTTGTTGGCTGCAATTATGTGTGCACCACCACACCTAATCTGGTATTTTCAAGTTTTTTATAAGGAAAAATGAGTTTTCATTTACTTTGAATACTGGGTTATCAAAATCTATTAATTGATTTTCTCAAACACTTCTTTTAGAAGTATTTTTTAGATTTATTTTATGTGTGTGTATTGCTTACACCTAGGTATATGCACTATGTATATGCCTGGTATTTCTAGAAGTCAGAAGTCTATGTTGGATCTCCTGGAATTGGAGTTGCAGGTAGTTGTGAGTTAAGAATGGAATCTTGGTTCTCTACAAGAACAGGAAGGGCCCTTAACAACTGAGCTATCTCTCCAGCTGCCCTCAAATACTTCTATTTTGAACTCCAATGTTATGAAAAAGTAAACATTTCAAGTTAAGCAAATGGGACTATTCATATGATGGCATTCACAGTCACCATGATTTGAGCACTTAACCTAAGTTAGAACCAATTACTAAGTAGGCACACAGTGGCCCTCTGGCCTGTATTAATACAGTGTTTTTAAGTCTTCACAGCTTTTCAAGGTCAGGGCCAACTTCTCAGTGTAAATTAGATAGAACCAGTGCATACAGGTGCCAAGTCACATACCTAAAATGCAGTGAAACTGCAATGTGAAGCCCTCATTCTTTCCACGAGTTCCTCTACCCTCTCACAACACTAAAGAGAGTACCAGAACACAGCCTTCTCCCTCCAGTTGCTAGTGACTTGACGATAAAAGGACAGTGACATCACTCAACTCTGGCCACCACTGTACAAAGTCTAACCAATGGCAAGCTAAACTTGTCTGCATAGCTTTATAAATCACAAAATATGCGTGTTCTAAGAGATTTGGAATACTACAATGACTGAAAAGACAACATTTAGTCCCATTTGATACATTGATGTAAGCCAAAAGTTTTGCATTTCTAGAAAAAAAACAAAAACAAAAACTGCCCTTTTAGTCTTACAAGGAGAAAAGGAACTTCATTTTCTCCCCTAGAATTTGTTTACCCTCCTGGCCTGACACATTTTGAGAAATTCAACTTATATATATATCAATCAGAATTTCCATTTTAACAGATGTACACCCCAAACTCAGTATGCCTATGATACCTTTTGCAAAAGCTGCCTAACTCAATAGTGAATGCAAAAATAGTTCTGTAGAATGTTTCTTTAAAACCTTTAGCCGTTTAGAAAAAAAGAGGCACACCTAAGCTTATTTTTCCCATCTGGCTCCAAAGCTTCAGTTCATGGGCAAAGTCTATGTATTTGTATTGGCAGGGGGAAGCGTGTGATTTCCCAACATCACCTAGGAGCGCCGTCGAATTGACTGCAGAGCTAATGAGGCACGCTGGTGAATATCGTTCTTGTAATAGTATCAATTGTTTCAATATGTAAAAGTCTGTTGTGAACTATGCACTGAATAGTCTCAAGTTTAGTCATACTAAAGATAAACTCACAAGTTAGTTAATCTGTGAAAGTCTGCGACCATCTTTGAACATAAGTCAAAAGGCATATGCTGTTTAAGATGTCTCGGGGTGGGAAAAGTGATAGCAGGTCTAACAATGCCCTCTTCTTAAAGTTGAATGATTATAGAACATAATGGGAATTTTATCTAGACTTGCCACTCAGCTGTAATGGAGAGTGAGACGATCACACCTCCATCTTGCGGAGCTAACCTGACTTTAACTGGGGTTCTGGCTCCATGAGGACACTAAAAGCAAGCAACAGTGTATAACTGAGATGCTCCCTGATATAACTCACACATATGTAACGATACTGCTTTCCTACTTGACTGTGCTATTCCTCATAAAGAGCCTGGATTTTTGTACATCTTAAAAGTTTAAGTTGGGCTCAGTGGTACGCTTGGTTGGCAAGTGCAGGACCTTGAGTTCCGCTCCCAGAACTAGAAGGGAAAAGATTACATAATGGCTATTATGTGCACTGAACAATCATTCTATTGCACTTTATTTTTTATGCAATACTGTTTAAAGAACTCACAAGCCAGATTCCACACATTCATAAATGCAAATTTCTTTCATATTATATTATTTGTCTGTAGCTCAAGCCAACAAAATTGCCCCAACTATTAACTAGCCCAGCTGCCTATATGTAGAACTTATGGGGTCCTGCCCAAGGGTGATAATGGCCGGTAAATGAAGGACATTCTTACCAAGGAAATAGGCATATGTAATTTTTTAAATTCAAAATTCCAAAGTTTCATGTTATGTATGTATGTATGTATGGATTTAAAGGAAGCCACAGAGTAGCCATAACTTTCCAATTCTCAAAACCAACATCACTGGCTAATTGCAACTTAACTGCTTTATCTGCAAAAAGGGACAGTGCCCTAAGAGGTAGGAGTATGGATGTTCTGTGACACAGCCAAACTCCCTCTGCTTTGGAAGCAGAGGATAGAGACAGGAAAACAAAACATCCGAGTTCTTCCACTCATAGCCTCATTCTTTATACCAGATGTAGTAATAAATGGAGAGTCTTTTACCCACAACATATTAACAATTCAGATTCCATTAGATCCAAAGCACGTGACACCCTAAAATTTCCAAAATAACAGGAGTATAATATTTCCCCAATCCTGGAGCAGGCAATTTTTTTTTTTTTTTTTTTTTTGCCAGTGGATGGAATTATATTTGTCCTCACACTGCATGATGGCTTGGTGTGGACTATCCCTGAAAGCTATAAAACCTTTAAGACATAAGGCCTAACTTCTCCAAGAAGGACAATTGGGAAAGGGACTTGACAGATATGCCAGCCCATGGCCTCAGCCTGCTCTCTATGTTTGCTGACTCACCATAATATGAGAAGCTCTGCTACATACTGCTACAGCCACCAACTCTGCCATTGGCCACAGTCTTCTGAGAGTATGACCCATAATAAACACGCCCACCCTTTAGTTACTCTGTAAAGTAATTTGGTCACAGTGACATGAACTAATGTACAATGGCATGCCAAAACATCACAAATTCCAGTTCCCCAGGTTTTTTCTTAGCTTTATCAGGGTGAAAAATGAAAGTGCGTACATTTAAGGTAAACTAAACATGATGTTTTGACATACATACATACATACATATTGTAAAATGATTGCCACAAAGTAGTTAACATAGCCAATCATCTTATATAACTGTGTGTGTGTATTTCTGAGTGTGTGTGTGTGTGTGTGTGTGTGTGTGTGTGTGTGTGTGTGTGTGTTGTGTATCACTTACTAGGTACCTTCTTAGCTGGTCAGTTCCAACCATGGGATAAGAGGAAGAAGTACATGGTGCCCTTTGGAGGCTACATGTGAGTACATTTCTCTTCTTCACCAAAATCCTATGCAAACAAGTCTCTGTCCATCACTATCACAAGCATGGACCAACAGTGTTTGAAAGCCTCTTGCTGTTACCTTTGCAGGCAGCTTGAGCCTCACATTAGTCAGAGGAAAAGAGTGCCCCCACAGGCCATCATTAACCTGCCAATTCTGCCTCCAAACAAGGCAGACAAGAGCTCACTAATTTGAAGATCAAAAAGCCACTTGTCCATTATATAATTGGAATGAAAGGCAGAATGTTGCCGTTCTGAAGAGCACAGTAATTACTAGCTGTTAATTGCTCTCTCGTGGTGGCTCAGTTTTAATTAAAAAGAACAGCTCGTTGCGGGCCGATAAGCAGTTGTGGAAACCACTGGTTTAATCAACAAAGCAGAAAAATTTGTTTCTGCTGCAGCCAACAACAGCTTGAGAAATCTTCAGATGTCCAATTGAGATTAAAAACTGTCTATTTAGTGCAGTCAGATTTTATTTTAACCAAGGAAATGACTATTTGAAGTCTTCCAGTGGAAGTGTCCCAGCCACATCCCTGCTGGTGCCGTGGGGACTAATCGCAGGCTGACGTTGTGATCACTCAAGTAAAGAAATTTAGCGACTTTGCTCCTGACTTCATCATTCTTGGGTAATTGGCCTGTCTGAGGTGAGTACTCTTTTTCTTGTTTTTTTTTTTTCTTCTTTCTTTCTTCTTCTTTTTTTTTTAAACAAAGCACTTTAAAGTATAGAGGGCCCACAGACTGCGCATTTAATTACTGTTCATATTTCATGCAGTCAGACCGAATTTCATTTAAAAAGAAAATGATTTACCTATCTTTAAAAGCCTTCTATGCTCTGCTGTGGTTGGGTGTGCCTCATCCCACCCCTGCTGCACAAGTACAGACACTGGTGCTTTCAGGGACTATACACTTATGTTTAAAAAAATGCACGCACATGTGCAGTGTTCACGGCATAAAGATAATTCTATAAGATGTTCTCTGTCTTTTCTAGTCCCATTCAGCAGTTGCCAAACGACAGCCATCCTATGGGAGTGGGGAAACGCTTTCTGGAAAGATTTGATGAAAAAGGTTTCCCAGGTTAAGTGGGATTATGTGATCTTAATTTGCTGACACCACCAACTTTGGATAGGGTTGCTCTTTCCTTCTTTTCTAAGTTTTGGCAGGTGGACAACTGTTTGTTCTTGCATGTATATCCTATCTGTTTTGTCCTGGATTTAGTTTAGAGGTAAATCTAGTCCTTCAGCAAGGCAATGTCTTTTCTGTTATCTGAACACAAGACACATCCCTCTGAGGTGTCCGAATAAGATTTTAAATGTGTCTCAGTCACAGCAGCTGTGACAGGAACTGGTGACCAAGTCTCTTTCCTAAACATCAGTTAGGATAGCATTATTCCTCCAGCACAAAGTGGCTTAGACATAGCCTCTGAGAAGATCTGTCGTCCCCCCCCCCAGAAATAATAAAGTCTCAAATTAACAATGCCCTTAAAAATACAGCTTACAAGCATGTTTAGGAAAATGGATGGTTTGATTGGAGTAATAAAAACTCAATCTGCTTTGAAATTAATTTGTTAGTCCTTATCTTTTCTTTGAACATGATGTCCTGTCAAGCTGATGGGGACTGGTACCTAGTACATGCCCGTGCAACTGTCTATTTAAAAGCATGTAGCTCTCCCTCCTACAAAGGAATTCATCATTAAGTTTTAAATTAACTTTTGTGTTATGATGGTACTATGTTTAGGAGGAAGAGGGAGCACAAGAAAAGAGAAATTCTATGGGGTTTTTTTTACTTTTATCCAAAAATTATGTTTGACCTTTGCAGCAAAGGCCAAAACCAATTCCAGTTTCAAGCTCAACTCTGCCATTTCTTGGTGACCGACCATGAGAAAAAAAAAATCCCCAAATTATCATGCTACCACTCACTTTCAGTTTCGTTGGCTATGTCAATAATCACTTGCCTGGTGACATGAAGAATTTGATAGTAGTTTTCTTTCTTAGAAAGGTGTTGGGTAGGGAAGTCAAATTTATTTTCTCAAGTTTAAGCTCCTGAAAATTTACCTCAAGTGTTAGTGAGTGAAAGAAATGTCTATATGCACACATTTTTGACAGATTCTTCCTGCATACACTGTCCATCCTGGAAGCAAGGTTTATGATGAGGGGGTAAGTTTAGTCAAATGATAAGCCACTCAGATGTGCAGCAAAATCTCCTGATTTAAAAAGGCAATAGTGATAGTTAAATTTCATTGTCAGCCTGACAGAATTTAGAATCTCCAAATATCTGTCTATGAGGGAGTTTCAGGAGAAGTTGCACTGAGAGGTAGCAACCTACGGCCGGGGTTCCAGTCAGACTAAAAAGGAAAAGGTGAGCAGAGGACCAGCATTCATGTCTTTCTGCTCCTAGCTGTGTGTGGGAAGTGATCAGCTGTCTCACACTTTCTACCTTGACAAGGCCGTTTCCCACTTAAGCCAGGAGCTAAAACAAATCCCTCTTTCCTTAAGTTGCTTTGTCAAGTATTTTGCCAGAGCAAAATATGAAACTATAAAGATGAAAATTAATTTTCCTAAAATACATACTTTTTAAAGTACATTTCAAAGTCATTGACTCTAGACATTCTGTTGCTGGGAATTACAGGGCATCTTTTATATCTCTCTGATGGTCAAGAAGAGTGCTGAACTTGATGGAAAATTCAATGCCTAAATGGAAGTGCTTAGTCTGCTCTGTAGTTACAACTGTAGCCAGCCTGTCTGTATTCAGTTAGGGGAAAACAAAGGTATGCAGCTGAGAGAGACTTTCAGGAGTCTCATGCAAACATTCACCTTTAGAAACTTACAAAATAAGTTCAAGAAATAGCCACTAAATTCTGTACTCAGATAAGTGCCAAAAATAACTGCTGTTAATATGCTTCATCATGGGATCTCCTACCCCCCTTAAAAAAAAAAAAAAAAAAAAACCAGCAGAACTTGTTGACCAGACAGATGGCAGAGCTATTAAGAGACCTTGCTTTTGTAGAGAGCTAGAGTTTGGTTCCCATGTTAGAAGCTCATAGCCACCTATGCCTCCAGTTTCAGGGAATCCAATGCCCTCTTCTGCCTTCCATGGCACCTGCATGAGCATGTGCGGACACACACACACACACACACACACACACACACACACACACACACACACACACTAAATAAAATAAATCTTTAAATCTTTGGAAAGTTAATGGACCATAAGCCAGGAGAGGGTTTTATCACTAACTCCTAGCGTATCTCTGAGTATATTCTGCCATTTTCTTGATACAATGATTCAAGTCCAGAAGCTCTGAATCCCGATATAAATTGAAGAGTCTTCATGAAATTTACTATTTAGTAATTGTAAATCTACAATTTAGACATGTTACTCTCATGGGTGTACAACTGTCACTGATGTCTATACAGAACATTTTTATAACAATAAACTAAAATGCTACACTTTAATTAAACTTTAATTTCTCTTTCTCCCCTTCCGCTAGTAAACACTCACTGTTCTACTGACTGTCTCTATGAGTTTATCTACCTTGTATATGTTAAAACAGATATTACTAATCCTTTTGTGTCTAGCTTTTTTCACTTAACATATTGTTTACAAGGCTCATCGAGCTGTGACATGAATCTGAAATTTCTTCCTTGTAATACCCCTTGGTGTGTTCACACCATACTTTACTTACAGGTTCATCTGTTGGTGAAAATTAGTGCCGTCTCCACATTTTGACTGTTGTGTATAGTGTTATTAGTAACAGTATGTTTCAAGGTTGAACTCTGTAATTACTTCCAACAGTCAATGGCAATCCAAACAAAGTCAAAGGCTTCTAAGAGTAGCCTATCCATCCACTCTAGCCCAAATGTCTTCAGTTTAATAAGCCAAGAAAGTAGGCTTAACATCTCTTTGTTCTCATTGTGTTATACATTACCAGAAAATGATCAACTCTCTCCTGATAAAGTGGTTCAGTGTTTTTTGGATCAATTACTCACTACATTAAAATCCCCCTTTACCACTCACTGATCTGTAACATAGTTGGTGCTAATTAAGGTCAAATGATGTATTTCCTAGGCTTCTATCTACACTAACCCCTCTCTACTACCCAGGGCATCAAACCAGCACACCCTGACCAATGCAACTGCAAAGATGCACATTCACCTTGTGATTGAGAATGGGAGAAGGGAGACTTTCCACACTTCCTGTTTCTAACTCCCAGGCAGCACCTGTCACCAGCCATCTTGACTTTCTCAGGTTTGCTTTTGAGCCTCTTTGCTTTCTTCCTTATCCTTGCACGAAGGTTTATCAGAGGAAACACTTGCCCTGCCAAGGATGGCCTCCATACTGGGACAGATTAATCCAAGTTGAGTGAATTTCCTCCAGACAGAGGACACTAATTATTATGAAGGCACTTAGAACACAATGCAAGCCGACATCTCACAGACCATTCCCTGCCAACTCTGCATTGTCTTAATGTCAGACCCTGTCAGTTCCCAGCCTTAATTACATCCTGTTTACAAACATTAGGCCTGACTTCAGATGAAGCCTTAACAAAGGTTGACAAAGGTCAGGGTCACATGGCTAGGATGTTATCTGTCTGTACTCTGCTCCGATAAACCAGAGGGAGCCAGCTGATGCCAGAGATAGCTTCAGAGCACAGAAGTGCAGGGTGGCCACTGGGCTATCTAATCTCTGCAGACACATTTTCATCCAGTCTACTACTCAGCACTAGGGCGGCAAGAGGGAGCCCATACAGAAGGCCAAACTGGTACTCCCTGATATCTGAAACCCCTGAAGGCCAAACAAAGGTGTTGGGAAACCTACTGTCCCAGGAAGGCCCCATGTCACCCTAAGCCACTGAATCAGGAAAAAGCAAACACAAAGCACAAAAACGAACAAGACATGATTGGCAGAGAAGATGGAAACCTGGTTTGTTTCCTATTAAGTCTCATTTTTTTTTTTATTGTGTGTGCACTGTGTATGTGGGGTGTGCGGCCTGTCAGCTGTACTTGTGTGCATGTGGAGACCAGAGGAAAACCTCTAGTGTCACTATGGGAGAGCCTTCCACTTCCCACTCTGCATTTTGAAACAGTCTCCCATTAGCCTGGGCTCACCTATTAGACTGGCTGTCTAGCCAGTAAGGCCCAGGGTTCTTCTGACCCCATCTCCCTAACCCATAAGTGCTTGACTCCACACTCAAAGGGAATCAGTCTTCAGACCTGCAGTTAAAGCTCTTCACTGACTGAACTAACCCTCCCTCCCAGCCCTTATTAATTTTGAAGTGTTTTTATGTTAGAGTCAGTAAGCAAAACAATTCTGAAGCAAAACAAAACAAACTCTTAGTTTAGATCAAGTATAGCTGCTAAATTTTGTAAGTAATTCACTAGACATACATTAGATTCATTTTAATTCCAGTATGTTAAAATAATAATTAATATCATATCTCATGAGCATTTATTTCTTTTTTTTTTTTTTAGATTAGAGTCTTATTGGTCCCTTGTCAAATTTCTGTATGTACAAAAGGGAATAGTAGGCTAATGAAGCTGGGAAAGTCAACATATATGGAGGTAAGCTGGGCTTTTAAAGGGTTCTTGCCCACGTTCTGGAGAGGTAGCTTTTCTTGTTTGTATTTTGCCTTCTTTGTACTCATATGAATATCAGTGACAAGAGACTGGATTGACTTACACCATTTGCTCCTTTGACACACCCTACCCCAACCAACAGCCATCTTTTCCTGTGATCTTTTCCTATATTCCAACACACAAATTTCTTTAGCTGTCCGTCTCTGAATACACTGCTTTAAGCCTTGACATTCCCATAATGATCACAAAAGCATGTGGAGGTAATCAGACGAACTGCTTGGACCTTGCTCATTTGGCTTGCTTGCAATATCTATCAAGACTTGTACTATGCCTGCTCATCTTGCATTGGAGTCTAGCTCCAAGCTGTTCACGGGGCTGCCTCCATAAAAACACTCCTTGACTGAAGAACAGCTGAAAATTTTGTTTTAACTGAATTCCTAGACTATAACTGTTCTTAGCAATGGTCTCTACAGCCTGCCTCATCCTTTCCACCTTTCTACACATCATGTCCTACGCCACTAAGACCTAAGCCAGGCCAAATGCTTAGGCACCTCCCAAGCTCATGTATCCCTAGAGCTTTGATATATTGCCACCAATAGACATGTCTGCTTTTTCCAAGTTTGGCCTTAATTCCTTATCTCTTGCTCTTCCTAATCTCTGTGATGTGCAAAAATAACACACTGTCCATCCTGGCATAAAGAGGGTTAGGGACCAATTACCAACAGGACTTTCTTCCCAGCCCTCTCATCCTGGATAAAAGAAGCACAATTCTCCTGATCCCCAATCCTCAAAGGATCCTTTCTCAGACCTAGTACCTCATCCTGGTGAGAACTCCATCTTATCCACTCTTCAAGGCAACATCACCTGCATCAGAGACATAGACATCATTCAAAATACCTGATCAATAATGAGACTAAAGACAGAGGAAACAGCTCAGTTGGTTAAAGGGTTTTGATCCCCAGCACCCATTTTTTAAGAGGCTGGCTGGTGTAGCCTGCTCAATAATCCTAGTGCCTTGGGGAAGGTGGGGTGTACAGACAGATCCCTGGGGCTTGCTGGCCAGCCTAGCCTATAAGTGGACTCCAGGTTTAGAGAGAAATCTTTTCTCAAAAATAAAAAATGAGGGGAGGATTTCATGACACACATCATCCTCTGGCTCTTAAGTTCTTTTTCAGGGGTGGGGGTATGATTCTCATTGGATAGCCCCAGATGTTCTAGAACTCACAGAGATCCTACCTGTTCCTCCTCACTGGTGCTAGGATTAAAGGCATGTACCACCACACCCACCCTCAGCTCTGACTTCTTTCTGCCTTTTTTCTGCAGTGTTCCCTGGGTCTTTGGAGGTTGGAGATGACATAGGACCATTTAAGGCTGAGTGCTCATTTGTCACTTATTCCCAGCACTTTGATAAGATACAACTGTCTACATTAGCCATAACCTTATGCAAATGGGAGCTTCTTTGCCCAAAACTGAGAGCAACTCTAGTTTATGGGTATAAACACAAATATGTAAAGGGCTCACACATCCAAATAAGATATTGACAATGCAACCATGAATACAGCACCTATACTATCTGTACAAGTCCTTCTACTTTCTATCATGGAGAGAAGCTCCCATGAAGCCTCATCCCTTCCTAAGGAACTAATGAGTGCTAATAGTGATGGAAGTAGATGGCATTTTATCTAATTCTGCAGCCACTAGAGAACTAGATAGGAAACCATTTAGAGGGAAAAGAACGGTGATGCCAAATGTAACAGGAGGTTAACAATCATAGTATACTGCACCTATGATTGAAAGCCAAAGATAAAGAAAAATGACAGGGAGCAATAAAGGCAGATACCCAGGACCAACCTCTGACTTCTACATATGTGTGTATGTATGTGAACACATGCATGAACACACACACACACAATCAATCAATCAATCAAAAATAAATAAATTGATGAAAGTAAAACCCTCAATGACTGAACCCATAAATTTGTAGACAGATTCTGTAGCCCATAAATTTGTAGACAGATTCTGTAGTATCACTGATCTTATCATTTCTTTCTTCATGGTATCCCAGTTCCTGGTTTTTACTTCCTCCCTCACTGGCATCTCCATTTTCAAGACTTCCATTGCTAGGAGTTTGTATTACCACAACTATGGCTGCTCTAGCTCTAGCTGCACTAATTTCCCCATCTAATCCTTCCCAGTCACAGCTAGACATGGATAAAAGTACTAATTTATGAACATAGTGTTTCAGTCTTACCTAAAACACAGACCCTTTGCAACTATCCTATCTCATATTCTAACTTGTCACATAGAAAATGTCAAGTAGCTCTAGGCCTAGATCTAGCTTCTACCAAGTGTCTTATTCCCCAGGATGACAGTGAAACACTGTTAACTACCTTTTGACTGTTATTCTCAGAATGAGTGTGCACCCCACAATGCTCTGTGGTCCAGACCAACTTTGCTAACTCAGGGGAGATTATGTCATGAGAAATCAGATCCAAAATTGGCGTAAAGATGTGTTACAGCTGCTCACGCATGGAATACATATACAGAACAAAGGCAGATGGCTTTGCCTACCAAGTAGGATGTAGAGCTCTCTGACAACAAACAACTTAGGGCAGTAAAACTGAGGTTAAAGTGAAATTGAACCCAAATGCCCAGGTGTAAGACTATTCAAAGCGCTCATTGTGGTGAGCCACAAGGCCCTGGGGATGATGGCCACTGAAGGCTGGCCATGTTGTTTCCATTGTACAGCTGTACACTCCATCTTCTCTGTGCCATCCAGCCAGTAGTGAAATGGCCAACAGGAATTACTTATCAGTCAACAGTAGGACTACACACGAAGGGTCAAGACAGTGGAGTAGGGAAGACTAAAGGAAAATTGAACAGAAGAATGAATTCTTTTCTGACAAACCTTGAAGGAGCATGATAAAGTTGGCTTTCTGCATGCATTACAAAAGCATTTGAGTACTAAACACAGTTTAAAGATGGATGATATGCATCTGTTATCCAGGTCACACTGACACATTAATGGCTCTGTTTGTAAAGTCTTAAGACAAGATTAATAATTAAGAGCTCTAAAAACATCAGGCACACTTCCCCTGAAAAATAACTGTCCTGCCATTTGTTTTCTGTTCCCTTTTGTATGTTTGTAGCCCTGTCTTGTTTTCAGCGTACTGCCCCATCAGAACTAGGTAACAGCCCTGGCTAATGCCTCTGGAAATAACCCCTGACATTTTACAACAGTTCCGTCTGCAGCTGCATGTTTTACTAACCCAAACAAGACAATAATCTAATTTAAGGAGGAAAAAATTTAGAAGGATCAAGAAGAAACCATGCCAGTGTTCCAGCCCCTACCTTGGTATTTGGGCGTGTGCAAAGGCCCAGAGTTCCAGGAATCTTCAGAATTGCTAACTCCAGGAAAGAAAATCTTTCCAAACTGGGGGGGGGGGGGGGGAATTGACATAACCAAAACCTCTACAATTAAGCACAGACTCAAAAAGTAATATTTAAAAGCATAACTGAGGTTGCCAACTTCCCACTGCCTTGTTAATAGCAGATTGTGGGGCTGGGGGAGGGGAGGCAGTGACTAAAGATTTAGCTTGCAAGTAGCAAAGAGCAAGGAGAAAAAGGCTCTGATGATACAGGGTTAAGCAGGAGCCCTGAGAACTCAGAAAAAAAATAATAAAGGAGTAGGGATGGACAAAAGCCTCTGTGCCTGCTCACACTGACCACTGACTGAGCTGTCCGGGTCCAGACAGGGCTAGCTGTGACTTAATGTTAGATCCGGTTATGGAAATGCCTCACACACTGAATGGGTACCAGAGCTGACCTCATTCCCCTCCTCAGCACAGCAAGGGACAGCTCCACGTGTGAGCGTCATTGGGAAGGAAATATAGGAAGGCTGAGTGCAGGGTTGGCCACCATCACGAGACCTCCTATATATCAGACTCTGTGTGTCACTCTCTTAAAATACCCGAGAGCTGGATTTGAAACTCAATTCCCATAATATTCAATTCAACTCCTAAAATAACTAAGCACAGAGAATAAAACATTATTTGGGCCTTTTTGGTGAGTAATAAAAAGTTTGTAACAGATATTTCAGCATAAAAACAACGAGGAAAAGTGGGGATCAGACTGCCCACGGGAGTGACCCCCATATCCAGCAGCTGGGAGAACAGCTGCCTCCTGAGAATGCCAGGGCAGAACCAAGCAGAGCCTCTGCCCCAAAGAGCCCACCTCACCTCGGCTTCCAGCACCAAGGCGGCTTGCCCGGGTCCTTCTGCTCCTCTGTCCTTCTCGTCAAAGGAGCAGAGTACAGGAGGGAAAGCCAAGAGGACCTACTAGGGGACCTTGCCCCAGGCCAGACCCCAGGAAAAATATTATTCTATGCTCCTATGACAGACAGTTCCATTCAGTCACTCCATTGTGCCGTCCCATATTTTGGGCAGCTGGGAACTAGCCAACTCCAGCAGGGCCTGTAGCCTAGACAAACAGCAGTCATCCTTTATTGATACAAAGTAAATACTCAGTGCCACCATATAAAGTAAATATTATTATCTCCATTTTACAGGGGAGAAAATTAAGGTAATCTATTTAGCAGGTTATGGTTAGGATTTTAACCTCAGTTTGTCGGACTCCACAACATGAATTTTTTCAGGGACATAGTTTTCCCCTCACCACACCATTTTGCTTCCTGAGTCTACATAAGCCCATGATCAAGAGGAAAATATAGCAGTGTTCTTTCACATTCAAGGAAGGTATCTGGAAATGAGACACTTGGTGTGCGTGGGCTTAATGACTGAAGCTCAGTCTCTTAATGACTGAAGCTCAGTCGCTTAATATTCGCGAACAAAAACATGAATAGTAAAGTAAAAACATCCCACCAGCCTATCGTCCCCTCATGTTCTATACCAGGGGTATCTGCATGGAGACCTTGGAAGATTTGCTCAAGCTTATAAAAATAAATATAAATATATTAGCTGTAGAACTTTTCACAGAAACAGTACAGAGCAGTTTTCAAATACCAGATTTGGGATTTGCTTGAGGAGAAAGGAATTTTGTGAACCAACTCTAAGATGTATCTCTTCAATAGTCTACCTTCCTTCTTCCTGAAAGAATGTAATCTTCCTAAAATTCACACTCACACTCACATATACACCCACATATACTCACTGACTCATACACACACTCACATATACACACATACACACCCACACTCACACAAACACTCACACATCCACCACACACATATACACTCACACACTCACATATACTCACCCATACACACTCACACAAACACATACTCACACATACACATATACACCGACATGCACTCATACACCCACACCCACACACACGCACACACACACACACACACAAATACACACACACTCACACTCACATTCACACTCACTCACATACACCCACACACACATACACACATATACTCTTACACACATACACACACACATGCACCCACACTCACACATACATCCAAACACACATACATACTCACTCACATACACATACACATACACATACACATACACATACACATTACACACAAATACATCCACACCTACACTCACACACACTCACACTTACATACACATTCACACACATACTAACACATACCCACGCCTGCACTCACACACACTCACACTTACATACACACACACACACACTTATGCACATTAACACACACACCTTTCACTTGTGCATACACACACTCACACACACACACATATGTACACACACACACCACAGTATGTGGGCACATGCACATACAAATGCTGTTAAACAGAAGTTCAAAATACATGACAAATGTTTAAAGAAAATAAGTAGAAATATGGTTACTACCATTTTAACACAAATAATTCTTATGTTCAAACTTTTGACAAGCAAGCAGAGGAATAGGGGCAGAGTTTAGTCAGCAGGATGCTTGCCTAGTATGTAGAAGACTATAGGTTCCTTCCCAGACTACATCCACTGATGATGGTGACAGCACCTGGGAGGAAGAAGTATACCACAAGTTTACCATCACCCTCAACTACAAGGATAGTCTAACCCACATGAAATCATGCCTCAAATTTTTAAAAATAAACAAGTGAAAATAAACACATACTTTTTATATATTATTAGATACTGATATAATTCTCACTGGCAGCCAGTAAATGTACTAGATTGGTGTCTAAAACATAAGTAAGATATTAGATAGTATCATCTGTGCTACTCTTTGTAGAAAATGCACATACATGGTGATTGTGTAACATGACTTAAACCAACCATCAGAAAAAGTTAAGGGAGTAGCATTAGTTAAGAAAAAAAAAATAAGGAATCATTTTTATTGGCCCTATCTGATTTTTACCCATTTCAGGTGAGTAAATGAATTGATTTTACCCGTGTGCTTTTCTGGGTCTGTCATCTGCCATTTTAAACAAGAAACATCTACTTTTCAGCTGACATTCATGATGACTGTGCCACAAAATCCCTGTGCAGAGCTACACTCTCAGAGCTAGAGATTCACTGCTACTGTCCTACACCTTCGGCTCAGGGTTAGAGACCCCCACCCAGGTCTGACTCCAGAACTGAGCTCAGACTCATCATCCTTCAGAACCTTTCCCACAGGTGGCTTTCTTCATGGGTTTGGAAGGGACAGGAATATTGTCTGACTGTCCCAGGGATTCATCTTTAAGAGCCAGTTCACAGAGGAGCTAGACCCTAGTTACTTTAGATCACTGAAGTATCTAAATAATAAATAATCAGGCTACAATTTGACAAAGTAATTGACAGCAAATGAATATTGCAATATCCCTGTAAATGAGAACAGTAGATATGGGGTGAAAGGAGGTCATTTTACGGCACAAGTAATAGGAGCCTTCTAAGGTCACCAATGAAATTAACCAGTCAGTGGTCAAAATCATTATCTAAAATACCATGAGATGTGTGGCAAAGCTAGAGAAATAAATTAAATACATGATTGATAGATAGATGATAGATGGTAGGTAGGTAGATGGATGGATGGATGGATGGATGGATGGATGGATGGACAGATCAGACGGACGGACGGATGGACAGGTGAGCAGTTATAATCTTTGCCTTGGCAGGAAGCCCTAAGGATGAGAAAGAACTAAATGATGAAGGGGCCATTGTCACCTCTTAAATTTGGTGACTACTTCCAGATGAGCCACTTGGCCCTGAGAGGAAATGAAGCTAAGAAATTCTCCCCAGCTGTTGAATTTCAGTGAGAAATTAACTATAGTTGAGGCCTATTCATATGAGAATGGATTTATCTACACACTATAATTTTGTTGCTACCTTCAAGAAGATTCTATCTCCTAAATGTATACATACTAACCCAATTTGCACTGCAGACATTTTGAATTATGAGAAAGAAATAAGATACCACTAGATTGTCCTACAATAAGTATCTAGGGAAAGAACCATCTCCAGAGGCTTACACAAATAGACTTTTTCTTCTCAAATCAGCTGAAAACATACCCTGAGCCCTAAAACTTTTCAATAGTCTATTAGGCGGGGGGTGGGGGGGAGCTCTCTGGAATTATTGCTGTATTCAAAACATTAGCACTTCCAGGGTAGAATGTACCTCATAAAAATGTTCCCCAAACAATAGCAGGTCAATGAGAGCCCAAGGAATTCTATCCATTCATTTAGTCAGGCATCGAGAGTTCATCTACAAAAAAAAAGACATAGAGAGTCCTCATCCTAAAGGAATTTGTATGTCCCAACAGAGAGGGAGGACACCAGGTGTCTAAATATACAGAGCCACTTAATAAAAGCAGCTGGCAAGAGCTGTCCTGGCCACCTCCAAATTAACTTAAAGGCATCTAGATCTGTTAGGGCTGGGAGTACCCCAAATAGTCCATTCAAAATAAAGTTTGGAAGCATTATTGTTGGGGCTCTGGACCCACATCCATCTAGCACCTGGATTCACTGTAGGGTTGGCCACCAAGTTGAAAATCATGGTAACCAGAGACAACTTGGCCTTGATAGGTTCAAAGCCCTGATTATTTAAATATTTGTGTACATACATTTAATTTTCACTTACTTTCTGCTTTTGCTTTTCCTCCATGTTTCTCATGTCCACAGTCACATAGTCAGGCCAAGAATAGATCAATCCCTTTCAAACCTGGCATCCAGAGTAACAAGTTCTTGCCTTTACCCCTCTCTCTAACTAGTAGGAAAGAAATGGGAATACATCCCTAAGTCTAGGAGAGGACTTTTTTTTTAAGATAAGACACCAACCTACCCTGACCCTGACTGGTTTTAAAAACAATTGCTGTGCTCTACATAGTACATTAAAACTGAAGACTCAGGGCTAAGGAGAGCTCCATTGGTAAGGGTGCTGTTGAGCAAGGCTGGGGGCCTATATTCCATCCTCAAAGCCCACAGTAACCAGAGATAATTGGTACTGGTGTGCACTTGCAATCTCAGAGCTGAGGAGAGAGAAACAAGCCAAACTTTGAGGCTCCTGGCCAGTCCACCTGATGGCATCATTGAGTTCTAGGCCAGCAAGACTCTGAGAGGCCATGAGATTCCTCTAAAAGCCAAGTAGACAGGGGAAGGCACTTGAGGGACTATTGTTCTGAAGCCGACCTCTGGCCTCCATGTGCAGGTACATACGAATGCATATGTACCCCCACAAGTATGAAACATGTATACACATGCAGGGAAAAAACCTAGAGAATCATATTATGTGAAATTTTAAGTAATTCTTAGAACGCACTTCATCCAGCATGCTGATGAAGGCCTTAGTCATTTGAGTTTTGCCATGTTGAACATGGTGAGATGAAGACATGTGAACTGTGACACAGAACCATTGGCTAAACAGAAACCAGCTAAATACAAGAACTGGCATACTAATGCCCAGCTGTGTATAGTCTCACGCAAATTAACTGGTGTATCTTCACTCTTCCAAGTCAGGAAAACATCGTGGTATGCTCCTGTGAGCTTGATCTAAAAGGCTCAATTTAGTCCCTGCCTCTTGGCAGAGGCTCCACTTTCAGAAGGAACCCTTCATAAATAAAGAGGAGGGAAGGCAGGTTCAGTATGGTTTCTAGCTCACAATGCCAGGTGCCTAAACAAATGAGAAACAGCTCAAGGATATTGGGTCTTTAAAAAACAAAACCTCCTTCTCCCCATCCACCCCCACCCTTTGGTTTGGACTCCAGACTGAAGTGACCACTGATGACTTTTGGCTGTTCCTCATCCACTCTGCTCTAAACCCAGTGAATATTTTCCTGGAGATGACCTTCTCAACCCACTGAAACTTGGTGTTCTGGTGGGGTTGACTCCATCCTGTCCCATCCAGACTCCCAAAGGCAACACATAATGTAAGGCTAGACATTAGAAACATTGCAGCCATGGCCACTGTGGATTGTTCATGGTTGGGAATGAGCTGAGCTCTTCTTGTTGCTAACTAGGAAGTTCCAGGAATGACAACCAAAAGAGAGATGACTTGAGAATGAAAACAACATGGAAGAATTCCAAGGGCAGAGATGGAAAGGAACTCTGAGCCATAATGACATCAGAGTCTTGAATTTAGCACTGTTGGCACTAACCTACCCGAGCCTCACAAATTTGAATTGCATTTTTGTCTTTTGCAAGCATTAAGTATTTTGACCTAATATATTCATTTCCCTGGTTCTAGTCTGTTCTCAAGTTCCACATCCCTGGACCTCTAGGACAATGGACAGCCCAAGTTGCAAATCATGGCAACCAGAGGCAACTCAGCTATCATGAGTCAACATCACTAATTACTTAGATATGCATACATATACATTTAATTTTGCTTGCTTTCTACTGTTCCACTTTCTTTTACACCATGCTTGCCATGTCCATAATCACTCCAAGAATATATCAGTCCCTTTTAAATGTATCAGCCAGAGTGACAAATTCTTGCCTTTTTTTCCTTTCTATAACTGATGGGAAAGAAACAGGAATATATCCCTAACTGTACATCAGAACTTTTTAAAAAATCAAAGCATATAGGGTAATATTTGCCTAGTTTTACAATCCCTATAATCTACCCAGAACCTTAGCTCAGTTGATAAAGGTGTAGTTGAGCATGGCTGGGTGCTGAAGTTCCATCCCCAGAAACCACAAGCAGATCCCCAAGGCTCACGGCCACCTTCCTAACCCAATCAGTGGCTTCTGGGTCTTGGTCTCCCACCTTCTTGAGCCACCTTCTAAACCTCCATCAGCTTGAAAAGAAGGCAATAACTATATTCTTCCTGTCTAATATTAATATGGCTCTTACCTGGAATAACATGAACACTAGTAAGTCAGATTCTTAATACAAAAGCATCTTGGCAAATAAACAACATCCTCACACATAAAATGACTATTTGTTAAAAATCTTGGACTTGTCTCATTTCTTGTCCTAGTTATTTTCTCCTTCCATTTTGTCAAGTGGCAATTCAGATCACTGCCTAAAGGACTGTATTATCCAATCCTCTAACCATTGTTGTAAAACCTTAAAATCTTAATCTAAAAAAAAATGGACATGTCATGTAGTAAAGAAGTAGAAAGAACATGTGATGTGGTGACTAAGATGTCTAGCGAAACAAGCTTTAAAGCCTAGCTCTCCCCCACCCCACCTGTCTACCCTCTCCCACCTCCATCTGTTTGACTTTGGGAAGTCAGATAATAATTGAACCCTGAGTTACTAAGGTGTTTAGCACAGACAAAATCACTCAGCTTATACATTGCTATGAAATTAAGGTATATACACAGGATGTGCCAGGTAGATGATATTCAACAAGTGGAAGTGAGAATCACGGTGGAAACTGTTTCAAACCTAAAAACATAGATGGATCTTAGATAACAAGAAGTTAGATAAATAAGTCACAAAAGTCCCACAGACTGGCACCATGATCCTGAAGCCAGAAGTCAAAAGCAGCTCAGTACCTCCTTCTAGCTCTGAGCTATGCTTTCTCTGAAACAGCTTTTGAGATACCTCACTGTGAGCAATCAAAGTTCTGGGGAAGGTGTGTCTTTATTTTTGTATCTCTGTATCTCCGTCCCTTAGGAAATGATCAGCAACATTGTCATCTTTGTCTGGATGTCTGCTTTTAAAAATGAACAGATAATCAGAGCCCTCAAAATATACAGCTTACATATATTCACTAGAACCTATAAATTCTGCTAGAGCCCACAAGCATGTGTGTGTGTGTGTGTTATGCGTGCGTGTGCACACGTGCACATGCACACATGTGTACATGTGAGCCTATATATAGGCATGTGTGTGCGTACATACATGTGAATGTGTATGTGTGCACATGTGAGCCTGTATGTAGGGGTGTGTGTGTGTGTGTGTGTGTGTGTGTGTGTGCACATGTGAGCCTTATGTAGGGGTGTGTATGTGTGTGAGTGTGTGTGTGTGAGAGAGAGAGAGAGAGAGAGAGAGAGAGAGAGAGAGAGAGAGAGAGAGAGAGAGAGAGAGTCAATATGTATGCATGTGGATGTACATGCAAGTAGAGACCAGAGGTTAACCTGAGCTGTGGCTCCTCAAGCAGCACTGCCTTCTTTTTTTAAATAATTTAATTTTATTTTATGTGTGGCTTTCAGATCCCCTGGTATTGCAGACAGTTGTAGGTGCTGAGAAACCCAGGTCCTGTGAAAGAGCAGCTCTTAACCACTGGGCTATCTCCAGCCCTCAACACCTATTTTAAGACACAGTATCTTACTAAGCTACAATGCACACACTACATTCAGGTGGCTGCCTGTGAGCCCCAGGAGTCTGTCTGTCTCTGTTCCCTTAGCACTGGGAGTACAAGCATATGCCATCATGCCTGTCCTTTTGGGTTCTGGGGATCAAACTCAAACTCAGGTTCTAGTGCTGTCCAGGCAAGTGCTTTGCTGAGTGAACCATCTCTACAGACCCTCTACAAGCTCCACCTCATACGGTTATGGTGTTCTTCCAAAATGCCCCCATACAACTGCAGATCAGTGTCTGGGAGTTCATCAGAGTTCACCTTTTCCTAAGACCTATGGAATAAGGATCCCTGTGGGTGGGATCTGGAAATCTATGCTTTCACAGGTGTCGCGATCCCAATACATGCTAAAATTTGAGAAAATTTGTTCAAGTAGAGCCTTAGTGGATTTACTTTAAAAACGAAACAGGTAAGCGAATATTCTAGCATTTCCATGTACAGGGGCAAATGGAGGCTACAGCTGCAGCTGCATTTAATTGTACAGTGTCATCGTCAAGCTTCCCACGGCAAACAAGTGCAAAGATATCTGCTAAGTATTCACTATTCAGAATGAGTGGCATCACTGACTCTGGTCTTGACAAGCTCTAGCTTCATTCCTTAAGGTGCCATGGTCCACCTGCAAATGCAGATATCAACATCTTCATGTCGTTCAGGACTCAGGGGTACATGGAGTTCCTATAAATCCCCAGTCTGTGTCAATGCTAGTGGTAACTGGATGAAAGACTGAATACCCCTCTACAGTGGTTTATAGGGACCAAACCCATAGCTCCAGAACACATCAGACTTGTCCACGTAAGAGCCACTGTGTGAGATATGACCCCAAGGGTCAATCTAGGATCCGCTAGATGGTCTCAGCTCTGGCATTAAACCTAGCATCTTGATTCTGGGTATTTATAAGACTTTACACGTGGTCATACACCTATAAACACAAGAGAAAACTGAGTAGAACAGAATGTGGTATAGACATGGTTGGTATAAACCAGTACGAAAGAGGGGGGAGAAAAGAACAAGTAGGCAAGGCAATCAAGCATCTACTGCCGTACAGGGTACCACCTACACCTGGTCAGATTGTTAAAGTTATACACTGACACAGTGAAGAAAGACCGTAATTGGTATATAAAAAAATTGCCCCATATACATACCTATTTGTAAAGTGCCCAGTTCTTGTTGCCAGCTCTAGCATTTGAAAACCGGATAGGTGGGAGCCCCAATTGTCAGTGCTTGGCTGACTGTCTCTCCATAACAGGTATTGGGAAACCGTATTACATTATATTGTAGGTGAGTTTTCATATTTTTCTCTTTAAAGTTAGTGATAAAGTCAGCACGGTTGAGCTTTCATATTTTCTTTTTATAGAATATTAACAAATAACATTATACTAAGTAGAAAAGCATCCAAAGCAATGTGTTCTCCCAGACAGGTCCAGGCAAAACACAAGCAGGGACTGCACAGATGGCTGAACCCTGGAACTAAAGGGCAGCGAGAGGTCTTAGGAAGTGCCTCACTCCTCCTTCTGGGGCCAAGGAAGGCTTCCTCTGTCAACAGATTTCACAGCCTGGCTCTGCAGGAGAGACAGAGCATCCGCCAGAAATGTCAGTGTCTATCGGAGGCACAGCAGCCTCCCAGGGGCAATTCCCCGTCAAACTGACCCTCACAAAGAACTTGTGGAAAGAAAGAAGCACCTGACTAAATCTGTCATTTTGTAGCCCCCATGCTTGAGTCAATATGGCAGGTGTGCAGAAGCAAAAGCAGATGCTGCACCTACCCCATTGCTAGGTTCTCCAGCATTAACTAATAGTGTGAAGTGTCCTTGTGCTCTCCAGCTCCTTTGGGCTGCTTGTTATCTATGTAATGTCAAAAACAAAAACAAAAAATACTACATTTAGCCAGAAGCTGTAAAATGAGCTGCCAGTTTAACAAAAAAAGAACAGAAGGCATCTCATAGCAGCTGCTACTGATGAATAAGACCTGCACATGATCAAGCCAGTAAAGTCTAAGCATGGGTGGGAGAGGGGTCATGAACTTCGACCCCTAGCTGAGAAGCCGTTGACAATTGATGGGTGCAGTATGGAATGGATGGGATAGTCAATTTTCTTCAAGGATGCTTCCCCTGAGTGGCCACCCACACTCCAGTAGATAGTCCCGTACCCTTGTATATGCAGGAATACCAAGGGGACACCATGAAGTTGGGAGGGGAAAATGATGGGAAGATATAAGGAAGGAAGTGGAGGGGAGAGAAAGGAGAGTTAATTTGATCAAAACACCTTATATGCATTCACAAAATTCACAAATAACAAAAATCTGAAAAAAAAATTGCAAGGCACCTAGTTAAATGTGATTAATAGATAAATAATATTTTTACAAGGATTTCCCAAATAGTACATGGTATAGAATCACACTTTATGTTATAATACATATATGTTTGTGTATATATACATATTATATGCATGTATCTATATGATTAGTACTATATATATATTCACATAGTACATATATTTATTATAATACACAAAATGTATTTATATGAACATTATATAGTACATATAGTGTTATAATTATTTTACCTGTTTTCTACATGTAATATTTCTTGTTTACCTGAAATTCAATGGACCATGCATTCTGTATTTTATCTGGCTACCCTACCCCTAAAGCAATCAGTGAGAGATTTTTTTTCTCATGGAAACAAACATGGCTTGGATAGAAGAGCAGATAAGCTGAAATTTTCCACGTGTGTAGGGTTTGCAGAGGCCTCGTGCTTCTCCATGACTTCTCTGTGAGGTAGGCCCAAAGTCCTTAATCCCCAATTCACAGGCACAAACAGGGCAAAAGAGTTGCACGAGGTTGCAAAGTGAAGTAAGGCAAGCTGGAATTCAAATCAAGATCCTCTGGTATTTGGTTGGGGACTCTGTCAATCACTAACCTAAACAAGTCTACGAGGAGGAATAATTTAAGAGATTGGCTAGACAGCCTCAGTTAAGCAAGCAGAAGTACCTGGCGCGGCCGTGGACACTCCTGTTGCCATCCCTAAGCAAGCAGTAATCCGACTGTGGTCTTCACAGGACCACAGGGCCATTAAGAAATGAAAGCAAGTTTAGATTTCACTGGCATGTTAGGGTCTGGCATTTGGCATTTCCAGAAACTAAGGTCAGCTCAAAACTTTCAGCTCTGGGACCACAATAGCACTGTGAGTAAAACTCTGGCAGAGCCATGGTGAGTGAGACTGCTTCACTGCCAGGCCAACTTTTATTTGAATTATCTTTGTGTCTACATCTAGAAATAAAAGAGAGTTCTGTTTCCCTCTGAAGAACACTAGAAAGTTCTGTAATAAGATTCCTCATTGTAAATCCTCTCCTAGGAAACAATTAAGTGTCAACCAACGGTCCAGTGTTCACTGCTCAACACCGGCTGTCTGACTGCAAGCAAAGGGATGGCCTGAAAATCACTTGTCAGAAAACTGAGCCAATTCCTTCGTTTTTGAAAAAATTAAAACACATTATGAGCTCAACCCACCACTACAACAACATTCAAACTTCAAAGTTTCCACTCCTTTCTCCCACAAAAGCAAATGGCCAGCTGCTTCCCCATCGAAAGAAAACATTTGTGTTTCCACCATCCCAGAAATCCAGTGATAATTCTCATCTGCTTGTTCATTTGTAGAAGCTGTCCAAGGAGCAGCAACTGTCTGAGACAGCTGTCTGAGGCGGACTGGATCAGAAATCCCAAACTTCCCCAGAGCCCTGGCCAAAAAAAAAAAAAAAAACAAAAAAAACGTCTAGAGATTATTATCGGGTGATGACATTGAAAATAAAAAAAAAAAGTATATGGTATTACAGCATTGAGCTATTAGAGTAAGGAATCAATTCAAGGAGACACTCAAAATTTATACACTTTATTGATTTTAAATTTTACACACTCTGCTATATGAGTAAATCTTTTGTAGTAATTCGAATACTTTGAAACACTGTAAATAACAAGGACGTTGGGGACTTCAGAACAGCCATTTGTTTTCACACTGAAAGTATACAGCCTTTAATGCATATTAGAAGAAACTGGAGTAACACAGTCCCGTAAAGATAAGTCAAGTCAGGACTGGCGTTTTTGTTTTGTTTCGCCTATAAAAATTGAGCGTGTATCAGGGAGTGAGGTGAGTCTAGGTGGCACTGCTCTTAAGTAGAAACACAATTAAATTGATCCTATTGCATTGCATAAATCCAGCATATCCTGGTAAATGCAGAAACAGGTGGCTCTTTGTGAGGCGCTGGCTGTTCACCAACAGCAGTGATGTTTGCTCACACAGACACGAAGACAGGACAGAAAAATACTAAACAATAGTAGTCTCAGGACCCACATTTGAGAAATCAGTACATTAGCTCTGAAGACAACCTGCATTCCATGCATTATCTGGGAATCCAAAAGTGTCCACATCAGGTCATGTGTGAGCGTATTTCCAGACAGGCTTGTGAATGCGCCCTTTAGGTCCCTGGAACCTGCTATCTTGTTGAAAATACCTACAGGCCTGGTCATTTGTAATTTCCAACCACAGAGGTAAAATGGAAAGCGACAGATGTGAAGGAGGTGGGACAAGCTTTATATTTTTACAGCAGTAAGCCCTGCTGACACTTAGGGAAACGTTTTGACACGTTCAAGTGTGGGAAACAAATCTGTCCACTGATTCATAAGCCACGCGATTACTTAAAGAGGCCTGGTCCAATAAATGAGGATCAAAATCCCAAGTACTTAAGTCCATAAAATTCTCCAAAGTGAACTGCACTAACTGAATGCATTCTGACCTCCTTGAGATAAGTAAAGACTTTCAAATGAAGGTGACAGCTTATTTGCCCATCATTTTCATTTTCATTCAAATGAGGGCTTCATTTTAAATCTGGATATCACTTTCTTTTAATCTGAGAAGCCATGAACCTACCTCTCTAATGGTCAAACTTATGTGACTATAAGGTAATTTTCATACTCGGGTAACTAAACACTAACTACTTTTGGCAATTTTTACTTATATTTACATAATATGTGAGTCCATTAAACACACAGAGAAGCTCCATCCATGGCCATCTTTGGTTCGTTCCTCTCCTTGTGCCCCTCCTTACAGCACACACGAAGCTATATAAAATCATGATCCTACTCATTTATAAAGACTTAAGAGAAAGATTGGTGATCCTAAAACATGTAGGTAAAAGGAAATAATTTCATATTTATGAAAAGAGGGCAAAAGCTCAGTCTGCCTTTTAATGTGAGCTATTGAGAAATCAGTCACTGCAACTAACACTTGAAAGTTCATTGCAACTCATAAGGTCTTAAAAGAGAAGCTTTCTCAAAATGGGCCATCTCTAAGAACTTACCAGGCTCTTAGATGGGCCACTGGCATAGGCCACATTTGTATGCTGGGGGAGGTGGGCAGGGAAGCGGGAGCAGGGGTGAGGGGGAAAAGATACAGAGAAGAACAAAGAGATCTAGCTGGAAGACCTTGAGCGGCTCATTTGGAAACTTCGTTAGTGACTTTGGACTTCATTAGAGCCCACGTATCAGTGTGGCAGCATGATCTAACAGTTTGGAAGCATTTGTCATCGCTGAAAGAAAAACATCATTTTAAAGGAGTAAAGAGATTGATGCATCACTGTGGACTACTTAAGCCCCACACAGTCTCAGTCCTTGGTATCAATCTAAGCATGATGACTTTTGCATACGGCGCATAATTAAACATTTTCTTTGCTGGGCTTTCTACAATCCCCAGATGTTTTTCATGGCATCCTCTGAATGTTTTCCTTCATAATTCTGGCCGCCTGCTCCTGGATCTTCAAGTTTGTTTTTTGTTCCTAATATCTTTTCTACAGAGGCTGCATTGTGCCAGTGGTTGGATAAAGCTCTAGAAGTCTGACAGGCGATAGTCAGACAATGACACATACACACACCACAGGGTGGAGAGCAGACAGAGAGAGAGAGACAGAAGCAGAGACAGAGAGAGACAGAGAGAGAACCATGTACTCACATCTGCTTTCTACTCTCTCATTACTTGTAATCTGTATTACTGATGGCACCTAGGAAAGAAATGTGGGAATAACAAGAGTAGAAATGGACAACAGAACCCTGAGTCACAACTTCCTATACTTCTGTGGCATGAGTACTCTCTTCTCTTGCCTCCTCCTTTTCCCTCTCGTGTGTGTGTGTGTGTGTGTGTGTGTGTGTGTGTGTGTGTGTGTGTGCATGCATGCGTGTGCCTGCATGCTTCTACATGATATATGAGGGTGCCTCTCTATGTGTGGGGTGGATGCCAGAGGATGATATTGTGCATCTTCCCCTTTGAATTCTTCACATTCCTTAAATACTACATGTATTTATTTATTTGTTTGTATGTGTATGTAGGTGGGTACACATGCGCCATGTCTGTGTGGAGGTCAGAGGACATCCTGAGATAATCAGTTCTCTCCTACTGTGTGTAACCCAAGGACTGAATTCAGGTCCTTGGGCTTAATTACAAGTGCCCCTACCTACTGAGCCATCTCCCTGTTCCCATCACATACATTTGGGACACAGTCTCTCACTAAACCTGAAGTTTACCCTGTCACCCAGACTGGCCAGCCATGAATCTCCCATCTGCTTATCTTCATGCCCACCTCCAGCACCTACAGGCACACCCTAGTGCTTAACTTTTATGTAGGTATGTGTGGGGGATCTGAACAGGTCTTCAAAAATATATATCAGGCACTCTTGCCACCAAGCTATCACACTAGCCAAGCCCCATCCTCTTTGCTAACTCATGGCATCTGTCAGCCTGTGTGTCATGTCTGTGAAGTTCTGACAGGCACATGTAGGCATGTGTGTGTGCAGCAGTGAAATGGCATGATTTTGGCCACAAATGCAACAAACTCTTTTCCTAACAGTCTGCTCCTAGATTGCCTGTGATTTGCTGACTCAGCCACCCGGTGGAAACAGACATTCTTTTTCTGAGCAGTGGTCTATTTTCTAAACAGAACCCCTCCAGATGTGGCCCAAATACTAAAATGTTTGCCATATATATATAGATATAATATAATATAGATATAGATATAGATATAGATATAGATATAGATATAGATATAGATATAGATAGATAGATATAGATAGATATAGATATAGATATATACCCAGGAGAGGACATAGAGATACAATGGTGACCAGAGACTTAGTATGTATGTCACCCAGGGCTAGAGCCGGTCATCGACAACACAGAACACAAAAGCCAAGACTTGAAAAAGAAGTAAATCAAAGAGAAGAATGGACCCATTGTTTTTCAAAGATACCCTTGAATTTGCTTTACTCCAACATAAATTCAAACTCTGAAAGTTGACAAAGACAATAAATAACTCTGATTTGAATCATACGTTTCCCTTAAATTGAGTGTTTGAACTTGGGTCCAAGTTTCAATATATAATTTTTTTAAACGTGTTCTCGCACTCTTTCCATATTTGTCATCTTGAAAGCTGATGATGTGAATGAATGAAATGGAAAGAGTGAGTGAAACACCTTCCTTATGCTATATTCCTCATTGAACTTATTTACAGATGGCCAAGAGGCTGTGGAGGCTTTTGAAACTCTCCTAATGGTGAAAATAGAACTTTATCAGAGATTTCAAAGACCTGGTGGTGTTTGAGAATTCCATAAAAGATGTGCCTTAAACAGAAACAATCACCCTGGAAAGCCTCTAAAACATATGCAGGCCAAGGAGAGCAGAGAGAACTACACAGGTTGGGGAAACACAAAGGCTTTCCCTGGTGCAGCTCACATTCATTGTTGAAACTTCACTGAAACAACAGACAGTCCTTTGTTGGCCTCTTCTTCAAATGGCTCCCAGTAAACAAAAACACTTCCTAAAGAAATGTCAACCCTATTTTTTTCTCACCACCTGAGCTGCTTCCAGAGAATTTATAACGTGGCAGATATAACAGAAAAGAAAGTTCTGGAAAATGAAGTGATTAAGTAGAACTTTAAAGTGAGTTTTTCAAAAGCATCAGTTGGTAGCTCCCTAGTGAAGATACCACCTAAGCTTCTAGAACTCCTCACCAGAGTTGGAGGACAGAAGGACTGCAGGACAACTGAAGCTACAGGTCTGGTAAGTTCCCAACACTGAGACTTGTGTCCTAGTGTCAGAACTCCTACCCAGCCCCCACACAGCTGTGAAAACCCAGAACACCTAGCCTTCTAAAGGGCTTTTGGGTGTGAACACATCTGATCCTCACACTAAATTAGCTAAATCTACTCTTTTGCTAGTAGTAGTAGTAGGGGAAAATATCTGCACTATGAAGCAGTGATTCATGTGCAAAAGAAAAAATTTTAAATATTCTACAAGACATATGAGAAGGTTAGAGATGAAATGTAAATGCATTGTAGATAAAATGCATCCTTTGAAACAATGTGGCCAGTTTCCCTATGTCCTGACCTTATCTTTTAAGTGGAATCCAGAGGCATGGCTTGAGCAAGTGAATAGATCTGCATCTGTGTGCTTGCACTCCCCCAAGGTAAGAGCAACTCACCTCATCCTTACCTCCCTCCATGCAGCCATTTGGTGGGTACTACCCATTGTCAGGCATTGTGGGAGGCACTAGAGAGAAGAACAATCAGTAGGAAATTATCCTTGAGCTAAAAGAACTCTAGGAGGGGAGAAGGAAACAGACACAACCCAAGATGTGAACAGGTAAGAAGACCAAAGTGAGCACTGCTCATTCTGTGGAGAAAATTCCACAAAAGAGCTGCAACTGAGGTAGTACCAGAAGATGACTGTGTGGAAGGAAAACAGTAGAGACAGAAAGTTGGGGCTGGATAGAGGGTGTCCTAGGAAGAGAGAAAAGAATGTATGACACAGGCATTCAGACATCCCTGGCCCTGGTAATTACTTGGGTACATCCTGAAATGCAAACTCAAGAACTTCACTCCCAGGTTCTGATTCTTCTGGCCCAATACTAGGGTCTGGATCCTGCACCTTTAACAAGTAAGTAGATATAAGGACACCCTTGGAAAACTGCCTAATGAGTGCCCCCTAAAGAAGAAACTCAGATAGAGAATGGATCTGCAAGTTTGGTCCCACATCTGACTGGACCTGTGAAGACGTGATCATAAGAGCCACACTCAAGAGATTCAGCACGGCTTGCATCCAGTGTTTATAGCCATGGCCATTTGGGTGGCCACAGCATAGTAGCTGAACAGAGCAGGGAGATGACCCCCAGATAGCCCAGCATTCCAACCCTAGCCCTGCCACACTATGACTACAGTCCTGATGAGTTTTTAGTCATGTGGGGCCTTAGCTCTTCTGTAAAACCTAGAGTAATGTAGTCTCTGCCTCCCTAATATAAAAATCTTGAATGCAGCACACTCCAAACCCAAGACTTTTTGAAGATTAAAACGACATCATTAGTAGGGGAAAATATCTGCACTATGAAACTATGATTCATGTGCAAAAGAAAAAAATTTTAAATGTTCTACAAGACATATGAGAAGGTTAGAGATGAAATGTAAATGCATTCTATTTAGACCTGGGTCTATCCCCAACATACGTCAATACATATGTGTGTGTGTGTGTGTGTGTGTGTGCGTGTGTGTGTGTGTGTGTGTGTGTGTGTGTGTAAATATTCCCAGATCCAAAGCATCTGGTCTCAAGCATTTAGGAGGTATTCAAACTGTAGCACCTAAATGCCCATACCACTGTAAAGATTAATGGGAAAATGTATATGAAATGCCTAGGTTAGTACTTCACACAGCATAATAGTTTTCATAATAAAAATAGTACCAACCATTTGTTGAACATTCAAGTAAACACAGGGGAAAAGATGATTTCAAATTCAGGGTCTTGACTTGCCTGCATGAAAAATATAAGGACTGTTCCTGAGATGACAGTCTCCTCTTGCATGTTGCCACACAAAAATGTCACCTGACGGTCAGCATTCCAGGTCTCTGGATCTCATCCTGGATCACTAGCCTCACTCACTTGAGAAGCCTGATGTCACTTCCTTATACCACCAGAGCAGACCTGACAGCTTTCCATACCCTCTGTCTTCTGACAACCACAGGATTCCACACTCACCCAGGGTCAACTTCATTATTTAGGGGGTTTGACACTGTACCTGGGGACAACTGGTTTGTCTGCCAACAGCACACTTAGTTGACTGTCCCAAGAAGGTTTTAGTCTCCTAGCACAAGAAAATGAGGGCAAGAGAGTATTCCTGAAGTGAAGGATGGTAGATAACTGCCTGTAATTGGACCTATGTTTAAAGGACATTGTAGGGTTTTAAGACATTTGTCTCTGTTTTCTCTCAGCTGGCCCTCTTTATAACACCATGAGAAAGACAAGCTATTCCCCTACCACTATAGAAGAAACACTATTGAGCCTTCTCACTCTAGGACAAGCCCCTCAACTGCTGCCTATCTGTGATTTCTTAGCTATATTTACCTTGACCTTCATTAAGAGTGCTACCAAATATGTGTGGGATCCAAACCCTTCCATATACATCACAACTTTTGGCACACATGGAATTGTGTGTCAAACAGCAGGTAACTATACAGCCAGAAGAAAACACATTTATCAATCTATTTCTTCAAAGGGGATCCTGAATTCTAAAGTCATTGAAAAACCAGTTGGGCCCCTTTCCATTCCAACTGGGAGGAGCTGTGAGCCATGACTAGTCATCGGGTAGGGCTGGTCAGGAGGATCCACTATGGGTTGTAACCCTGACTTTGCAACAGAACTGGCTGATGATCCTATCTGAAGCCTTGAAATCCAAAGCCCAATGTTTTTTGTTTTTTGTTTTTTCTTAGAAAGAAAGTTATTTTATTAGAATTTTAAACAGTTTAGGCAATGAAATCATTCTAACAGCAAATGCACATTCTGCTTACAATTAAAACCTATTTCAGTTCTGATAATGACATGACAGGTCCATCCAAGTTTCTTCCAACAGGAAAACCCACAGCTTCAGAAATTATGGAGGAACTATGACTAAGCCAAAGGACTTCACATGTTTACCACATAAGTGATACACATTCAAATACCACGTAGTACTTTCTTTAAAAGTCAAGCCACTTGTGAGCCCAATAGCAAGCATGGAGACTTGAAGCAAACGGTTAGGTGCAGGAATAAATAGGGCACCATAAAACCCATGCCCTTCGTTTTCTCACCTCTAATCAATGACATTCACTCTTGAGACAATTATTTGGGTGCTTGCTTTTAAAAATAAGGTACTTAATGATGGAAGTTTCCTGTCAATGACGGTAAGCTCAAGGAATGAAGACGAGCATATTCTTACACATAATTACATTGACATAAAGTTCCTTACTTACACACTCCGATTTCCATGTCCCGATTCCTCAGGTCTAAACACTTGAGACTCACTGGAGTCAGCCCAATGTTTTTAAGCCATGAAAATGAGACAATCTCCTCTAAACTCCTGTGAATGTACAATGAACATCACAAGCTTAGCTTGGAAATTACATAGATGTCATTAGTGATTGTGACATAGCTTTCCCTGGACCACTGTTATTACACATTTGTAGTAATGAAATCTCATTGTAAAACAGCATTTGTGTTGCCCAAATATTACTGTTTGTAGCTCGACGGGTCAGGGTGGAACCCGATAATCTGCATCTACATGTTTCCCCCCAAGTGATGCTGTTGCTGTTACTGTTGCTGTTGCAACAATAGTTTGAGAGCCAGACACCAGTGTCGTAGGGCACTGAGAGACAAGATGCTGTCTAGAACTCCCTACCACAGGGTATTATGTTGAGCTGTGAGGCATCAACATATTAACTTAGAAGCAACACTTTCCAGCCAGCAAGCTAGCCATCCTGACTCCATCATGTCCTCAGGACCACAGACATATCAAGGCCAGAAGATGCTATGTTGGGTAAATACTTTATCTGACCCTCCTTATAATTCAGCCAGCGACACACTCACACACAAGGATTCTCCCTTCCCTCCTTGAAAGTTTGCTGCATTGTAAATAGTGCTTAAGAGTCCTGAAGAGTAGCTAGACCAGTGCTTCAGTGAAATAGAAGCACAATGTGATGGAAGTTATTGACCCTTGACACTAACGCCTAGTCAGCCTCAAGATGTTTCCTGCATCCTGGTGCCTGGCTCACAGCACATACAAATGAGCAGAATCTGAGCGTCTTTGGAGAATGTAATTAGGATGGTGATTTAAGGAAATGAAGCAATGACTCATTTTTTACACATAAACATTTTCCTTAAAGGGAGTTGTGAATTTTGTTTCTTGAAAGAAACTACAACAAAATTTGAGGAAATACATTAACCCTGTTTTATTAAGGTGATACAGACAGTACATTCTTTGTTGCTAGGTGTTGAGAATATATAAAATTGTGATGAACAGGCATGGCATATATATAGTCCTCTTCTGGGGAAGCAAGTTTGTATTACAGCCAGACCCCACCAAGTCATCAATTTTTGCTATATTGTCCCATACTCCACTTGGTCAGAATATTAAACAGCCACCCAATTCTGAAGTTTGCATTTCCTCACGTTTGGCCCTCCACTGATCAAGTTCTGTTTCTATGTGATTATAGATATATATCAGACCCCGAGACCAACTTTCTTTGTTTTATCAGGACCTGGTGCGCAGTGCTTCTGATTTATCATTTTTACAACAGTCTCTTCCCTGCGGGCTGCAGGTCGTGACGGTGGCGTTGCTCTGATTTATGGTGGGATTGTTGACAGAAAATGTATGCTCTCTTTGCTTTTCCTTCTACAGACACCTGGTTCTTATTTCCCCACAACTAGCTTCTGCCATTTCAAGCATTATTTACCATTTTCTGCAATGCATGGGTTTATTTGGAGGGGATATGTAAGCCGGCGGACACATTCCTATAGTTAGCTATGCTTTCCCCTCACATCAACTCAATGCTAATTCTTTTCTTTTCTTTTTTTCTTTTTTCTTTTTGTTTTGTTTTTTTTTTTTTTCTTTTCTTTTCTTTTTTGCTCTTGTACTGTTGGGGGCCTGAAGTTCATATTCATTTCTCACTTGTTTCGCCTCATCTGCCAAGACATATTAGTTCTCTAAAAAGGAAAAGGAAACACAGGCCAGGGTATGTTCCTCACAGAGGTTGGTGATTCTCATGTGGGTGGCCATCTCCCTTTCCGACTAGAACAGGTTATTTATTACCAACTGAAGTTCCCTCCCCCTCAAAGTCTCAAAGCAAGACCAGTTTTTCTTTAGTGACTAAGAACATTCCAGAATAGCTTGGCAAACAACAGAGCTTGTGAGGCCTGAGGGGGACCCGCTGGCCCACTGAAGGGAACTTCAAGGGAGGATGAAGCAGGGAAATGTTTGCTTTTCAGGACTGAAAGGCAAGCCTCTCTCTGAACACAAATCACAAAACAACAGACTATTTACCACCAGAAATATGTCCCCCGGGGCCCTGGTCAATGTTAATTTGCATTTCCACTTTCAAGCCAAGTTTGCATTGCTGATCTGTGTACAATCCTAAGAAGCTGGCTAATTTCAATAATTTG
Organism: Cricetiscus sungorus; assembly: GCA_030556225.1. Taxonomy (NCBI): domain Eukaryota; kingdom Metazoa; phylum Chordata; class Mammalia; order Rodentia; family Cricetidae; genus Cricetiscus; species Cricetiscus sungorus. Next base: position 53,683,622 of record JANBXA010000730.1, on the reverse strand, counting down.
AACGTGTCACACACCTATGAGCCCAGCACTTGGAAGGCTGAGATGGGGTAACTGACACAAGTCCAAGGATAGCCTGGGCTACACAATGAATTCCAGGGCAGTCAGGGTTCCATACTGAGACCCTGTACAAAAAATAAATTAATTAGTAAATACTACCCCTTCCATTTACCCCTCCCCCATCCATCTATGGAAATAGAAGTGGGCTTCTCAGAATGTAGACTTTTAAATGAAAATATTATGAAGTTAAATCACATGTGTCCCTGTGGAAACACCAGCAGCATCCCTGGATAGTGTGTTCAGACACCCCCATTTCCCCAGGATAGTGGCCGTGGCTACTTGATGTTTCAGTACACGTAAGCAGTGGCACCTTTTGCTGTCATCTTGCTGTCAGAAATACGTTGCTTGGGATAAAAACAAAACAAAACAAAACAAAAAAAACATGTGCTCCTACAATCCAGTATTCATTTTACCTTTCTTAATTTCAGCAACAAAATTCCTGCTGGGTTTTATGTGACAAAACACTTGGCTGCCAAGATGAAAACTGCCCTTCAAGTTTTCCCTGTGGTCCAGCATGGCCAGGTGCTTCACTAACAAACAAGCATGCCCTGCCGATTATGTGCCAGGAACTGTTTGAGATACTCCACACACTGACCCATTTAATTCTCCTCCTGTGAGCCAATGTTCATACAATACATTTCCATAGTGTTTCCCCTCCCCCAACTTTTCCTAGATTCCCCCACCTCCCTACCCAACCAATCATGCTCATTACTTCTTTCTTTGTCTTTCTCTATCTCTCTGTCTTTTTCTCTCTTTTTCTCTTGCTCTCAAAGTAAAGAAAACAATAAGACAAGAAAAGCTAAAAACAAAATGAAAACAGTTTACAAAAGAAAGAGAGAGAGAGAGAGAGAGAGAGAGAGAGAGAGAGAGAGAGAGAGAGAGAGAGAGAGAGGAAGAGAAAGAAAGAAAGAAAGAAAGAAAGAAAGAAAGAAAGAAAGAAAGAAAGAAGTTTGTTTTGTGTTGATCAACTATTCCTGGGCTGAAATAGCTATCGGTACTCCATTGGAAAAAAACTAATTGTCCCTTAACCAACAGTTATCAACTACAAATAGCTTCTTGGATGGTAGTGGGACCCTGTGTCTATTTGACCTTCTCAATGCTAGGATCCCATTTGGATTGAACGTGCACAAAGCTTGTGCATGCTGCCACCATCTTCATGAGTTCACATACATCAGTCCTGTTGTATCTGGAAGATATTGTCATCCACCCCTACAAACCTTTTGATCTACAATAGAGACTTGTCTATAAGGTATACTGATGCAATAAAGGCACTAATTTTGTGGGAATAACCAACCACTTCTTGTTTGGCTTTAAGGTCCACTCCATGAGACGGAACCCATGCCTGACAATGCTAAGGTGACCAACAACCTGAAACTAGCTATTATTCCACTAAAGGAACATGGCAGTGACATTACAACATTGCTCCTGATGACATACTTCTACACCCATGGATCAGTGTCTTGTTCAACCTTTATCAGAGAAACTTCTTTTTTGCAGTCAGTGGAAATTAACACTGACACCTGCACCTACACAACGTGTAGAAAGTGGAAGATATTGGGGCACTCAGCCTGCCATGATGCCTTCACCAAGCCCCTCCCTCAAGACTCAGGGATGTGTGTGGAGGAGGAGCCAGGTGCTATTCCTACCTTCCTGTTCTATGGAAGAGGAGGTGGACAAAAGGGCTAGAGCTGTGTCACAACTGTAAGAGCTGGGGTGGGAACTCCAAAGGCCTGGATTCTCAGTCTGCGCTTTACTCTTTTTCAGAGAAGATCTCTATGTAGCCCCAGCTAGCCTGGAATGCCCTATGTTAACCAGGCTGGCCTTGAACTCACAGATATCCACCTGTCTCTGCCTCTCAAGTGCATCACCATAACCCAGCCTTCTCTCTGTGTTTTTAATCTGGGCCCTCTGGCCAATGAATGTGACAGAAAGAGAAACAGGCAATTTCTCATTTAGTCCTGAACTGGAACCTTATCGTCCAGTCACCCACACTTTGTTTCCTCATTCCCTTAGGAAGAATCCCCATGATGCTGGCTGAAAAGCTGGAGAGCAGGGACTTGGTGAAGATAAACACACAGGCAGAGCCAGTACTCTAGGAAGGGAGGAGCCACCATCAGCATCTCCTCCCTAATATAAGTCCATCCCCATATCTCACAAAGTCCCAAGGCTGCAGAAGTCAGACATACAGTAAACTCTGTGTTAATAATTTCCCCAGCGTTGTCTGTGAAGCAATCATCTCAACTAGAAACAAGCATGCCCTCCTGTTGGCCCCAAAGTTTTATCACATACCATTATTAGGGTGATTTAATTCTATATACATAGAAAATTTCCAGTGCAGACAGACATGAAACTTCTATTTTAGGTACTATTACCATGGGACCCAGAGAGGTTAAGTATTTCTAAGTTCCATGGTTACATTCTTCCATGTGTTGGTTCTCCATTCATTTAGTCAGTCAGTGTGTATACAGCATACTTAGAGCCTATCAGGTTCTATTACAACTGAGGGTAAGCAATGACCAAAGCAGACAATGTTCCTTTTCCCAGTGACTTAAATACAAGTGCTAACATGTGTTAGAGATTGAATTAATGTTATTAAAGTAAATAAGTTGAGGGAAAGGGGGAGATATGCAATGGCCATGGAAAATGGCACTATTTTCTTGTTGTAGCACTTAACTATACCCCCAGCCTCATGCACAGGTAGAAGAAGGCCTTTCTAGTGACTTGTGACTCTGCATTGACCTTAGGATGGGCAGAGCCTATGCTGACACCTAGATGCCTAAGAGTGGGGACTGAGACTATATTCCCATTCATGTCTGTCTATACTGGAAATATTCCCCCAGGGAAGGACAAATCCTAGTTCTCTGTCTAGAAAAAAATCAGATCAGGCACCTCCAGAAATGCCCTTCCCCACTGGATGAAGAAAGAAAAAATAAGTATCTATATTCTCATTAGTGTCATGTCTGTGTGAAAATTAATACATTTGGAGTTCTTCATTAAGTATCTGTACTTCAGGGGTTTTAGTGTGCCTTAAATACTAAAGGCACAGTAGCCTCTGCCCTACCAGCTCTCTTCTTGACTGAATTGTACAAGTAGGCAGACTTTGAGATTGAATGTTGTACTATAGAACAAGACGTCATCTGACATCTAGCTTTCCTTCCAAAAAGAATTGAGCTAGAATTCTGTGATTGGCAGATGTTAATACATACACACCTACAACTACACACACGTGCACACACACACACACACACACAGAGAGAGAGAGAGAGAGACAGAGAGAGAGAGAGAGAGAGAGAGAGAGAGAGAGAGAGAGAGAGAGACTAAGTTCAAGGGGGAACATCCATAGCCAGAGCCATATTTTGTGACAATCATGCTTGAGACCTCAACTCTTTCCATTTTAACATCAACTGCACTAGAATGGTATAAAGGGTGGTGATTAAAGGCATAGCAGCAACAGGTACAAATTTAACTAATCACAATCCACAGTAATAGTAGAAGGCTTCCATTTCATAGTTCTGTTTTCAATGTATCGTCTCTAATTTGTTAAATCTCACAATGCTTTATGTAAACTGTTGTTGTTGATGATGATGATGATGTTGATGATGATGATGATAATGATCCCCTTTATAGATGGGGTGCTGAAGTTCAGAGAAGTTACTAGCACCCATGGTCACACAATTAGTAAGTAGCAACATAAGGATTCTAATTCAGATCTTTGTAGCTCCAGTGCCTACAACATCCTCTCCACTGGATCTTCTGGCCTTTGACCCCTTGTATTTCTTTATTGGAAGGGGAATGCATAGAAACATTTCTGGAGACCTCTATACAAGCATGGGACTTCACATTAGAAATGCCTTACTCAGGAGTCTCTCTGTGTATTTTTCACCCACTGGTTAGCTATTTTGGAACAGGTCAAAGGATCCTTTACACTGTGACACTGACCTTCTATATGCCCTGATTCTACCCAAGTCTGAAGTGATGAAGTCGCAGATAATCAGATATAACCTGGGGCTCCCTGGTGTTATAAGTAGGCTTTGTTGGCAAAAAGATTTGCTAAGAACTTCAGATCAAGGCAAATTCTAACTGTGCCTGTCCTTTCTCAGGTACCTGTGATTCATTTGTTTGTGGCCCTAAAAGATTTTTTTTATGTTAAGGAACTCTGATTCCTTGAGGTCTTCATCACAACTTTTCAACTCCTAAACTCCCAGTAAGCAACCAATTAGCCCTACAACTTTCTCTACCCTGCTCCACATTTTACAATCTTCTCTGTGCTCCAAAGCAACTTCATGTAAATCTGCTCCCCAGTATGGAAGCCAACAGGTCCTCTTTCAGGGCTACTGATGCTCATATACATTCTCGCCATCTGACCATCTGCACCCACCAGAAAACCAACCCTATACCCCTTGCAGCTTAATCTTTGTTGTCATCCTGGCTGGATCTAGAGTCACCTGAGAGAAACACCTCATGTCATATCAGTGAGGGCGTTTCTGAGGACCATAACTGAAGAAGGAAAGCCAACCCTCACTACTGGTAGTCCCATCCCATGGGCTGGAGTGTCAGACAGAATCTAAAGTGAATGGGGAGGTGGGCACCATCATTTATCTCTCCTTGCTTCCTGACTAGAAATAATGTGACTAGCCACTTTATGCTCCTGTCACCTTGATGCCCCTGTCTCACTGGACTGTTTACCCCTAAACAGCAAGCCAAACTATTTCCTTCCTTAAATTGCACCTGTGGAGGCATTTTGTCACAGCAATAAGAATATTACTCCATACAATCGCTCACCACCATTTTGTATCCCAAGTGTGTTGTGAACTCTCCTACTTGTTCTGATTTCCTCTGCTCATAGTCTGCTTTTGTGTCTCCTGTGAGAACCCACAACTCATCTCCACATACCCATGAATGAACCCACAACAGATAAGGAGATCTTTCAAACATATATCAGATCAGGCCAATATTCTGTTTAAAACACACACACACACACACACACACACACACACCAAGAATGACTTTTATTTTCTTAGATGAAAAACCCAAGTCCTTGGTAGAGTCTTCTAGACCCAGCACAAGTGGCTATTTGCCTTCTCTCAGTCACAATCATGCTGCTTTCACCTGGTATATTGAGAAGAAACAGAACAGTAACAGAAAAGGAGGGATTCAGGCACTGCCTCCGTACTTACCTCTGATGAGGTCTGTTCGCTTCGCTGGCTGAAGTCTCCTCTGCACATCCTACCCAATACTCTACAAGGACCTAACACTGCAGAGCAACCTCCATGAAGCCTATGGGAGCATACATTTGCAGAACACTCTCCTCCCCACAGTCAACCCACTGTGGATACAACTGTTCTTTACATGTGCCTCCTCTTACATCTGTTTCCATCACTACACACGCAAGCTCTTCAAGAGCAGGACACCCCCTTCCCCAAGAACATCCTCAATCAAGATTTACCAGTCCTGTAAATAGGAAAATAAATGAACAAAGAGTTCCTACACCACCTTCTGATGGAACAGGCTGCCAATTGCAATGGGCATTGAAGCTAACTGGGGCTTTTGTTTAAATGCTGGCCTGTGGTGGAACCTAGTATCTGCATTTTAAACACATCCACTGAGGATACTGTTACAGGCAGCCTAGGGACCAAGCATACTTTAAAGAGACAAGCTTTAGAACCCAACTCACAGAAGGTTAGTTGAGAACTATTATGTGTAGATTAAAGGGGGAAATTAAATAAATAAAACAGATCTGCTTTGGATCTTGCCTTGTGCATGTGTCTGTCATCTTGACAGCACCCAGATTCCTAAAGTGCCATAGAAAAGCAACCATTGTTGTAACCTTTCTCCAGCTGGAGAGCCACTGCCTGCTCTCCAGGTCCTCTGGGAAGCCTTCCTGAAATTGATTCCCAAGCTCCTGCATTCAGAAGCCCAGTGCCTTTCTTTGTAACCCAACTGTACCTGGCTCGTGTGTGTTCCCCTATCACCTCTAACATGGGCATAAAACCTCATCCACCCTGCCAAGTGTTAATGACATAAAACAACCCACTACCTCCTCCACCCTCCCTGTTCCACAGCAGCATCCCCTGCTGTCAATCAGGATACTATCATGCCTTGGTCATGGATAAACCATATTGCTGGGCCAGCCTGCCTCTACAGGAATAGCTTCCCATGCTCTGTGTTCTGATCGCAGCCTTTGAGGGCTCACAGAGCAGCCTGCAACGGCTCACAGAGCTTACTGAAAAGCAATTCCAGTTTTAGCGAAAAAGTAGTCCTACCCTCAGGATTTGGAGCTGCTACCAGGGATTTGCAAGTTGTTCTAAGGCTGTTTTTAAGACAAGCCCACGGTATTTACACAGATATATGGGCCTCTTTAAAGTACTGTGGGGTTCTTTGTGAAAGGTATGTATAAAAGTTCTTGTTTTACTAGAAGGATTATATAAAAGATGTTAAAACATATTTCGACCAAGAAGTGGTATAGATGGTCACCAAATATAATGTATCCATTATAAAGAAATCCCCACAAGAGACCTCTGAAATCCTAAAGTGACTGAGTTGTGCTGAACCCAAAACCCATTGAAAATTTTCCAAATGGTAAAATAATAAATATACTGGTCTTTCTTCTTCTTCTTCTTCTTCTTCTTCTTCTTCTTCTTCTTCTTCTTCTTCTTCTTCTTCTTCTTCTTCTTCTTCTTCTTCTTCTTCTTCTTCTTCTTCTCCTCCTCCTCCTCCTCCTCCTCCTCCTCCTCCTCCTCCTCCTCCTCCTCCTCCTCCTCTTCCTCCTCCTCCTCCTCCTCCTCCTTCTTCTTCTTCTTTTAATATTTACCAGTTAAGCACTCAAGTCCTGTAACTGGCTGACCTTTCACAGCAGTTTTTCTTCTTTTCCAAAAGCAGCCAAAAAGGGATTGTTTTTCTTTCAGTGCTTTGTTTTGTCTTTTGGCAGGGCTGGGGGGGGGGAGGACTGGGGACTGAACTTATTTTAAGCATCGGACTGCCCCCTCTGCCTATGCAATAACACCATAATGGCAGAATAATCACTGTAAATAATGCCCCAGGGATTTCGCTGGCTACAGTGCTGGGCTCAGGGAGCCAACTCCCTGCTTTTCCTAACTACATCATTGCATTCTTGTCTGTGAGTGGATAAGAAGAGGCTGCTCTGAGGGCAGGTTGATGGAAAGTGCTAATTGTTGACACATTAGCTAATTGTTATGATTAGCCCCTGGGGTTCTTTCCTTTCTTTCATTCTCTCTCTCTCTCTCTCTCTCTCTCTCTCTCTCTCTCTCTCTCTGTCTTTTCTTTAATTCTAGAAGTCAAACTCTCAGCTGTGACGTGTGAAGATGCTTTAGGACAACAATTCTATGAAAACATCCAAACAATTAAGAGACTAATCTTCAGCAGCATTCGATCAGGGGCAACTAGACAGGCATGCCTTTAGGAACTGACAATTCTCAGGAGAATAAATAAATACTGACTGTCGCATCTGCCCAGTATTTCAGACATACATGGTCTGGGGTTATCACTAATGATCTGTTTTTACAAATCCACTGTGTCTTTGGAAAGTTGAACCAACTCCAACCCAAAAACATCATGCACAAATCCTCACAGTCTACTAGCAACAGAGGCAGCTTGGAGTCTGTGATAACATGAATATGTGATACTGTGGAGTTCCTCACCAGGATATTTCTGTTTTCTAGGTTTTCATAAATTTTTTTGAAATTGGTTCTCCACCATAGCTCAACTCAAGAAAACAACTTGGTCCGAAGAAATACTTAGTGGACACAGCACTTGCCACACAATTTGAAAACTGAAGCTCAATATTCCCCAGAACCCAAATAAAATGGGACAGGGAGCTCACAATCATAATACCTGAGAGATCAGACAGGAGAGCTCATGACAAGCTGACTGGACATACTGGGGGTGTTCTAGGCTCAGACAAGAATCTGACCGCAGTCATAAAGTGGAGAGTGATTGAGGGCACCAACATCAAGCTATGTTCTCATACTCATGTGAACACATGCATGTATGCACACACACGCACACACACACACACACACACACACACACACACACACACACAAATGAATGCATTGCACACATGACAAATAAACACAGAGAAAAATTAGTGATGAATTCTAAAATGGGATGTACCTTTTCGTTTAGGAAAAAGCAAGGGAAAGAAAGTGCATCCAGTAGGAAGAGATAGTAACAAGGAACTGTAATAAACAAAAGTTTCAACTCTTGGCCCTGGCCATTGAATAAATCATCAAGTTGCTCTTTGCCTGGTCCATTTGTGTATAATGCAAGCCAATGTTTACTATTTGTTGTAAGAGTAATCCAGTTACATATAAAATGCATAACTATATATGACAACTGAATTTCATTTTAAAAGTAATTTCAGGCACATATGAAAATTAAAGCAACATTTGATCATGATACAATGTTTGTTGTCCTTTTTAACACATGGACACACACAGTATCTTCTTAAACGAGTTTGAGTTAAACATGATTTCTCCTTACACTCATGTATCAACCAAGACCTCTTCATTCTCTTTCTATATGTGTCTATAATCCCAGCAAGAAGGACGCAGAGACAGAATCCAAGGGGCTTGTTAGCCAACCAGTATAGCCAGGTTTGGCAAGCTCTGGGTTCAATGAGAGACTTTGCCTAGAAAGGAATGGTGGAGGGCTACAAGAAACCCAGCATTGCCCTGTGGTGCATATACATACATATACATGCATACATGCAAACATGCACACATGTACATGTACACATATGCATATACATATACAGTAAGAAAAGCAGTGCTCATGATTTCTGTACCTATCCAAGTCACTGACAAATATAATGGGTATAACACACTCAGCACTTTCACTTTCTCAGAAACTAAACTCTGAAAAGTAAAGGGTCCTTTTGTTTAGTTTTAACTTTTTGTCTATAATTAATGTTGTTGTTGTTGTTATCATTATTATTATTATTATCAGGCAGGACACAAGAACTACAGTATGTATTTGGAGGCCAGAGAATATCTTTGTGGAGTTAATTTTCTCCTTCCACTTTAATGTGACTTCCAAGGATCGATCTTAGTACCCAGTGCATAGCAAGCACCATACCCATTGAGTCCCCTTACCAGTCAGTTCACAGAGTTCTTTTCAAAGCATAATCACCTCCTTTATAGAAAGGAATCACCTCCAGGACGGTCTTCCTTAACTCGGAAAGAGAGCTATACTACAGTCAAACGAAAGGGACAATATGAAAGTATCCCCTAGCAAGCATGTAACATGAGAAGTGAGATCCTATTGGTGTTGCTGGAGCACTGCCCCCCAGCCTGAGCATAGGCTTCAACACGCCAAACAGAGGAAACGGGGAGAGAGGGGTGCTACTGACAAGCTGCTGTTGTATTTGAGTCTAATTGTGCTTCTTCATGCTACAACATGCCATGATCACAATACTTATAAAAGAGTAGATGTTATTGTTTCCATTGTTCAAGTCCAGTCACTGGGGCTTGAATAACATGGGTCCTTCATGAGGAAGCCATAAAGAAATAAAGCTGACACCTGCCTAGTTACAACTTCCTCCTTCCACCTGGCAAGGTAGCCTAAAAGAAAGGACTCAGAAGAGACCCAGGAAAACTGGTCATGGTTCTTTGTATTTAGGTGACCTAAAAAGCACTAAGGAAAGGTAGCTTCATCATGAGCACAGAAAAAAAAAAAAAAAAAAGCCTTCCTGAGATTAAGCCTGATTATAACACAATTTAAATCCACTGAAATTTATCCTGATATCAAAAGACAGGCTCAGCACACACAGTTCCAAAAGCTTTGAAACCCTAGTCATGGAGCAGCAGGTGTGGGCTTGGCTAACTCCCCCGGTGCCACAGCTGGCCTTGGATTGTCCTCAAGTCCTGAGGCTCCCCTCATTGGAGAAGGGGAATATGGAAAAAATAGTGTGCTGTTATCAAGGTCAAGCAAAATCTAAAGTTCAAACAAAAACACAATATTTTCAGCATGGGTTTCCTGAAATAGGTGTTCTTGATTATCAATAACACTTTTTTCTGATTATCAATAGCCCTTTGACCCTCATATGCTTACTAGTAAGGAAGCCATCTGGGCCACTGTCCCAAAGCAGATTCAATACGTGTGTAAAAAATACTAAGCAAAGTGGCACACATGTATAATCCAATTTCAAGAGGATTGACAGTCCGGGACCAGTCTTAGATACAAACTGAGACTGCCTGCTCCTGCAGAGTTTGTATCTGAGAGGTACAACAATCTATTGGTAAGATGTTGTACAATGATCCTCACCCTTCTGGCAATTATCCTATCTGGGAAGAAGAGGTCTGTATGCATTGATGAGATGGAAGGGAAAAGAGAGAAGATGGGCTGGATTGAGATCAATTTCAATAAGAAAGAATTTGACCCCAACTAAGAATATAAGCAATAGTGGAGAGGCTGCCTTAAATGCCTTTCCCCTATAATGAGATTGATGACTACCTTAAATGCCATCATATAGCCCTCATCCAATAGCTAATGGAAGCAGAAGCAGAGATCCACAGATAAACATAGAGCTGAACTCCTGGAATCCAGTTGCAGAGAGGGAGAAGTGATGAGCTAAGGGGTCTAGAACATTCTGGGGAAACCCACAGAATCAGCTGACCTGAACAAGGGGGAGCTCATGCACCCCAGTCTGGTAGATGGGGAAACCAGCATAAGACCTGACCCAGACTCCCTGAATGTGGGTGTCAGTTAGGAGACCTGGGTAGTCTATGGGGCCTCTGGTAATGGATCAGTATTTATCCCTAGTACATGAATGGACTTTGGAAGCCCATTCTAAATAGAGGGATACTCCCTCAGCCTAGACACATGGGGGAGGGCCTAGGCCCTGCTCCAAATGATATAACAGACTTTGAAGAAGGAGAGTATCTGGATGAGGGAACTTGAAGACTGAAGGGAACCATGGACATAGTGTGGTTTCCATAGTAAGAAACGAGGAAATGCACTCAGTGATGGGAGGAGCTTCGGAGTTCTCATCACTGGGTCTATACCAACACACCCATTCAGTCTACTGCTTACTGCCCTTCCTCCCTGATGGGTGCTTGAGAGGAGAATCTCCAGCAGGAGGCCATTATGGGGTGTTTTGCATCTATAAATACACTCATCTGCCTCTTCCACAATTGCCATCCATGTGGGTTACACAAGCTTTTGTTCCAACACAAAAGTACCCTTGTCACCTATTTCAATGAAGACAGGGCTTCAAGGCCTGGGAGTGGCTGTGAGGCCTCCTAGTAAAGTGACAGAGCCCAGCCTTAACACAAAAAGAGGAACCCTGGCAGAGTTCCATGTCTGCCTTGGGAGTGCCCTACTGTGCTCACAAAGTTACCTTGTGGTAGTTGCAGTAGGTGACAAGAGAACAAAATCCTTGGTAGCTTGTTTCTCCCACCAGAGCTCCATGGCTACAACGATGCACCCTGTATACCACTGCTCAGAGGTCATAGCTGCCCCACACCAGATCAAGGTGGTGGTAACTGTGGACATCAGTTTCCCCCAGAGAACTGGCACTGAAGACATGTGGTTTTCACAAATGGATGTCTTGCTTTAAAATATGTCTGTGCTGGGAAGGACTGGACACTGACGGACACACAATTAGCTGACATCACATGGGCCACCCACCAGTGTGGGAGTCATTGACCTCCATGTCTTGACTGCCTCCCATGTGCTTTCACTTCTGCCCTCCTACTCCTGGGCCACCTACAACCCAAAATATTCAGGAGTGACAAAGGAAAAATAAGAGAAAAGAGAAGTAAACATTCATATGCTCTTTTTAAAAGTCAGCTCTGAAACGCCAAATGATTCCTTCATTGCAAAAAAAAAAAACAAAAAAACAAAAAAAAACTTATTTCTTTCTTATCTTGGTTTCCAAAGTATTAATAGATCTAAGAAAAGACTCTCAAAATGCTTAGAATCAACTACAAATCTTTAATATGAATTTTGATTCCAAATGATTCCTTAATTTCAAGCAAGCAAGATATACTTTAAATGTAAGGCATGCCATAGCAATGTAATATGAAAAACAGATTGACAGTAATTCAAAAGGTTACACATGAAGTTCCTGTGGTAGTCAAGAATCCTGTTCCTCTGTGTACAGCCCTCACAAAACTTCCTCACACATGTACACAGCAGCATTATCTGCAATACGGAGAAATGAAAACAGCCCTGACAAATGAACAGATAAACAGAATGTGATGTTAATATACCTACGCAATGGAAAATTATTCAGCTGTCAAAAGGAACAAAGCTGATACAGTGGCACATGCCTGCAATTCCAGTGCTAGGGAGTAGAGGTGGGAGGATCTAGAGTTCATGGCCAGCTGCCAGTGGCCAGGCAAAAGGGGGACAGAGGTAATGGGAAGTGACTGCTAATGGCTATGAGGTTTCCTTTGGGACAAAAATATATTCTAGAATCAGATAGTGGCGACAGTCACACATCTTTGTTAAAAAGAAAACTACTGGATTGAATACTTAATTAAACGGGTGAATTTTGTCGTGTATTTATTATGTCTCAATTAAAAAAAAATGGAGAAACCTCTACTTGGTTCTTCCTGTGTAGTGAGAATGCAGTACTCCATTTTTTCTTTGTATATTCACAAACGAGTATTAATTTTTTTCAGATCCTTACACTTACCAAAGAAATGAGAAAGTCCCTTAACCACTTGCTTTATTGTTGAGATAGTGATGGTGAGTAATGACTAAACCATATTGAACAATCAATCTTTTCCTTTCAGTATTTGCTTGCTTTCTGTTCATTCCCTCCTATTGGGATTAAAGATGTCTTAGTCCTGTTTTATGAAGGACAAACAGCCCACCAAAGGCATAGCCAAGAGGCCACAAGGATAGCCCAGCTGCCTGCTTGAACTCTGCTACTTTTGTTGCTATTGTTCATTATACTCCAAGTACTTAATCAGGCACTCAAAAAACATTGAATGAGTAACTAGGAAACAGCTCTCTATGTGGTGGCAAAAACTATTAGCTAATCACTAGGTCATCTCTACTTTCTCCAGGCCCATCTGAACTATTTCTGTTATTTTACTAGAACCTCCACTAATAAAATAAATCAGACTGAATAGCTTAATCAACAGAAAGGTATTTCCCCTTACTTCTGCAATCCAAGATGAAGGTGCTAGCAAGTTGGTTTCTCTCAAAACCCCACTCAGGGACTCAGAAATAGACTCCTTGTGACCTCAGATGCTTTACCCCTAGTATGTGCTCAGATGTTGTGCCCCTAATATGCCCTGAAATGTTGTGTCCTATGTGCTCAAATATTATGTCCATAATATATATTCAGATGTTGTGTCCCTAATACGCTCTGAGATGTTGTGCTCCTAATGCTCAGATGTTGTACCCCTAATACATCCCTAACAGAGTATTCTAATTCTTATTATTAAAAGGTATCAGTCAAAGGAACAAGGGCTTAGCTTACCTGTCCCAGTTTAGCTTAATCTCCTCCCTAAAGGTCCTATCTCCAAACACAGTTATGCCCTGAGGCAGTCAGAGGTTAGGTCTTCAAAGTACAAATTTGAGATAGCCTATTCAGTCTATAACACAACATTTTCTAGTTGCACTTATATTTAGAAGAGCATGGCTGCATCTAATGGAACAAGAAATAAGTGCCCTGCCTGTTCTGCTCCATAAAAGCCTCTGCACGCGGTCTTCTGTGCTGGTTCCCTGTCTGCTGACAGGGTATGACAGAGAAGATGATAAAGCCACAAGAGTCTAAGCATCCAAAAATGGAGGAACCGAGACTCCTCCCCTACCACTGACTAGGGACATGAGAGAAAAACAAGTACAATCAAGGTGTGTTTGTCATTATCAAGCATGAGGGCCCATGTTCAGTTTCTAGAAGCCATATAAAAGTTAGGTTCAGTGGCATGGATAAGTAATCCCAGCAGTGCTGAGGTAGGGGCAGGCAGATCCCAGCAAGTCACTGACAATCCAGGCTAGCCTATTTGGTGATCAGTAAGGATCAAAATGGATAGCTCCTTAGGCATAAGACCCAAGGTTGCCCTCTGACCTACACACACACACACACACACACACACACACACACACACACACACACACACACACACAAAACTGCAGACTCCCTCTATCCTTAAACCAACCATTCAAAACTCACTGAAATTTAACCCATACTAAGTTTCCAGCTGCTGCTCTGGTTTATATGTTAAAAACTACAGGGCACCAAGGAGTTGCTGCTAGTTAGGCTGAACCTGAGCTGCAGAATTCCCTGGACCAGGAACAACAAGAAAGGTAAAGGAGGTCATGAAGGAGGTAGCATTCTTCAACGTGGTGAGCCCAAGAGCGATGGCTGCAGTGTCCCTGAGCATGTAGGCAAAGTCCCTGAATGACAAAACCTGTCTAAATGCCAGTCTCCTTTTGAGCTGCTGAGCAGGTCACCAGACTTCAGCTTCTAAGCTATTTTATTAGAAGACCTCAGATGACTTTATATCATCTATATTAATAACATGCATCTGATCAATTCCAAAATACCTCACTCAGAGACCAAATGATGAAACACACCCATTGGTCCTTTCATTCCTTCGGTTGCTCATTTAGCATTATTCATAATCATATTCACTGGGCACACTAACGAAGATTTGGGATGTATGGCTAGAAAAATTCTATCTTTTTCCTCAAATCTTTCACTAGTTTGGATTTGGGGAATGAACTAAGAAGGAAAGTGCAAATTAAAATGTAACATTAGAATTTTGGCAAGTCATTCTAGAAAAATGGAAAAGGCAATGATTGACCATTTAGCGACAGAAAATTAAAATGACTACAAGAATCTCATAAGTAAGTACCTATTTGTTAGATCCCATCTATACTTTGGTATAAAAAACAAAGGTGCATTTTATTCCAACAATGTCAAAAAACTGTAGTTTAGACCCCAAAATGCAAGGAAACACCTATTTTGAGAGTGGCAAAAGGAAGTTTGGCCTTATTAATCTATGAACTAGAAAATGGTCTCTTGAGCTTCTGAAGCACTTTCTTTTTTTCTGGTTATTTCAGAGAAATCAACTCTCAAGTTTCTCACTAAAGAAAAACCCCTTAGTTTGACCTCATCTCCAGGAGAATGGACTCTGGGTTCCTTAAGCATATGTCTGTTCCTACTAGAATATAGCGTCTGGAAGTCATTCATCACTAATCTCAATTACACAGCCAATGTCTGCACCCTGATTGACTGACATTTTAATTTCAAGAGTACCTATATGACATCTGAAAACAGTAGGCTTTTATAATCAAAACAAAAAGAGAAACTGAATCATGAGTAGTATTAGAATAACTCATAATACATCTTTCTCCATTTTGTATTTTAACTGGATTTGCTTACAGCAAGCATCTTTTGTAACTGGAGAAATAAGGATTATAGGTGCCATTGTTTTTTATCAGTGAAGTGACAAATTCTTTAAACTCTTCTCATAGGCATGGCCAGGCCCCAGGTGGGGAAAACCATGGAAAATAACCTTTTCCTCTTGTCACCTTCTTCAGGTGGCAAATGAAAGCTTCTAGTACTTACTCCTGTGATGAGGACATATACCCAGTGGAAACTGGGCTGAAACCAGTGCAGTAAGACCCTTCACAGCACATTTCCCAAGTAAGACCCTTCACAACACATTTCCCAAGTAAGACCCTTCACAGCACAACATTTCCCAAGTAAGACCGCATACTTGGACTGGGAAAGATCCCTAAATGAATATGTTCAAGGTGAATTAAAGATGAACCAGTTTCTATAATGAGATAACCTAAGAAAACCTCAGAATCTCACTAAGTCACAAGAACAAAATTAGTGAAAAAAGGGTCATAGCAGGATTATTCCAAAATGACCCTGGTCATCCCACTTCCTAGTAGCCTTGGTTTAGTCACTGGGTATGACCTAGACTCAGGGACTCACTTCCAACAAGGACAATACACAGAAGCGACAACAGGGATTCATCAACAAGGTCATAAAAGGCTTACTGCTTTAACATCTTCTAGAAGAAGCTACTTGCCATGTCCATTAAGCCAGTGGGGAAAAAAAAAACTCTCCTGTGCCAAGAAACTGAGGGCACAGTCACCACAGCATCTAAGTTCACAGCCCCCTGAGGGACTAGAACTCATGAATACCCTACTATGCCCACTGACAAGTTACTACCCACAGATACTACAACAGTGGTAAATACTCCTTATTTTAAGTTGCTAAATATTTGGGAAGCTCATTATAGGTGCAAAGACGCCAAGAATGTGCCAAATCTGTGTGGCTCCCTCTCCATTGACTCTCAAAGACTGAGATATGGCAAGTGCTACCTGAGCATGCTCAGTGACCCAGAGTCTACATTGTGGGCCATGTAGGTGCAGTGATAATGCCATGTAGACTTAGAGACAGCAAGGGACTTGCCCATCTAAAATCCCCACTTTCCTTTTTTGTAAGAGTCAACTTCCTATGCCATGTCTAGGCAACACAGTAGAGCTGCCCTGAAGGTGTAAGTGTGGGAAATCCAACCCTGAGGAAATAAAAGCAGAACTGGCCCCACTCCTCGCTCATCTCTACAAAGAGTGATCTCACCAGGACAATGCTGGAGAGCTCACCCTGGTGCTGAGGACAAGGGATAGCTGGGCTCACCAACCATGCAACTACCCAGGCCCAGAACCAGGGTTCTGAGTTGGCCCACCCCATCTGTGATCTGCTAGAGCTCATGAAGGAACTGGTCCTGCAGACCCAAAGCTGCAGGATCTGCATGACACAGGGCAACAGCAGGATAACCAAGAGAAGTCCCAGCAAGGGCCCAGCATCCATAGTGTAGCAGAAACCAGAGGCCTCAAACCAGACCAGTGACTCTTTGCAAAGAAAACTTGCAAGGAAAGTCATGGATAAAAAGGTTTGGTGTGTGACTCGCTGTGTCATACTACAGCCTCCATGACAAGATTAATTTTTTCCTTTTCTTTTTTCTTCCTTTTTCTCTTAAATTTTATTTTATTGGGGGGGGTGGTTTACAGGGTTAGAGAGTAGATAGGCAGCGACAGAAAATGAATAGGATGGAGATACATAATGTGAAAGACACAAAAAATTAAAAAAAAAAAAAATAAAAACAAAAAACCGAGGCCAATCATTGAACTTCAACAACTTGGGGAAAAGGCACCTTATGTACTGCAGTCATTATACCCTCACCTCTAACAGCACAGGTCCACCCAAAGTAGGCAGGTCTGTTGATTGGTTTTGAGACTCGATCATCTTACACACCCCAAACTGGCCTTGAAATCATGATCCTCCTGCCTCAGTCTCTCTAAGGCTGAATTTGCACCACACCTAGCCATGCTCCTAAGTAAAAGAAACATTTTATTTACTCTCTTAAATGAAATGTTCTCATGAAGTATACACTAAGGGTAAAGCATCTTTTCATCAACAGTTTGAATACCAAAAATTTGCCTTAAAGAGCTGGGCAACCCGAAGCTGTCAATCAAAGCGGAACACTGATTATGGGAGGCAGGTAATATTTCATCCTCAGCATCAAGTATACTGTCCATCCTTTCATGGACTTTTACAGGAATAGCACTAAGTACTGCCTTATATGCTAATAATAAGCCATTTGTATACTATTAACAAATTGCATACAGGTGATCTCTCAGTTATTTTGTAGAATGTCTAGCAGGTTCATTATAAAAGCAAAAGGCAAGAATCTCAGACTTTTTCTTCAACCCAGTCAGTTAAGCCAAATAATTAAATTTATTCTCCTGCCATGTAGTTTCTAACAACCAAATTGTGTCTGACACAAAGATATTAACTGTGAAAGATTTTTAACTAGCCTGATGGAAAAACAAAAAAGACTTGGCTATCATACAATGAAGTTATGTGCTAATAAAGTCATGCAGGTTATACAAGTCATACCTGGTCATACAAGTATACGTTTTTCAAGAACAGGATTCCTTAAAAAGATTTTTTAAAATAATCCATACCTTTGTTGACGCCACTTGTGCCATTTGCAATTTACCATCAGAAAGTAATCACTCCAAATGGTTCTCTCTGCTACGATTCACCACGGTGAATGATTCTGCCACTCACAGCAAATCAGAGAGTGCTTTGGAATGGCTTGTTTTCCTGCTCCAATAACCTATGACTAGGCATTCAGCAGATTTCTCTTTTGTTTCTTATTATTTTGCAGAGTCAAGAAAAAATGGAGAAAATAAAAGAAATCACTGAATGGGCCAGTGCTTTCAAAACTCATTCAGTCTTGCTCATTTTTGTTAAACCTGTAATAATTCACCTTCATCCTGCAGGTTTCTTGCATTATTGCCATGCCAGCATGGACCCCTCGCCACCAGACACCCATTCTCTTTCCAATCAAATGAACAGATTACCTTTTTATATAAAACTCTTTCAATGCCCACTGCCAAAGTAGATGTGCATGACGAAATTAAAGTGTTTCGTTGGCCTTGTGTTCTGGAAATCGCTGGTACAAATCTCCTCCACTGCATTAATTTTGTATCATTAAATCTATCCAGCAAGAATCTCAACACCCACTTAGGCATTCTGGGTCCCAGCCCAGAAAGTTGACTTACATGAAATAACAACGAGGCCCTCTGACAATTTTCAACATACTGCTTCAGTACGTTTTTTTAATTGTATACGTTTCCTGGTTCTGAAGCATGAAGTCATTAGCTGCTAAGGACAGCTGCTACAATCCTCTTTACTTCCCTACACTTCTCCTTAGCACTCTAGGAATGACCTGTCAGAAGTCCTTGACTCAATGACAAAAAAAGAAATATCCAATTTATCAATACTTACACACTTGGGAGAAAAGGCAACTGAGTCCCACACCAAACCTAAACTTACAGGGAAAAAAAAAGTGAGAGATGACAGACCCAGTTGTAGAGAACTGTGTCCTTTAGGCCAATATGGAGAGTTATTGGTATCTTCCAATCCTGTATATTCCCTGTACATGCATATACACACATATTAACACACACATTTAAATAAACATATAGATACATTAAACACATGCTACACATATGCACACATATAAGCACATACAGACACAGTCTCCAAAGCTAGTGCTGTCAGTATCCCACCAAGAAGGCTAAATTAGGGCATTATATTGTTCAGACCACAGCTTCATGAGGTTCATCTTTCCGTAAAAATAGTGTTATAAATAAAGATGATTTTAAAATGGCTCATCTACCTGTCTCATCCAGCTTTCACAGCTGGGCTCATTAGATAAACATTTTAATGGTCTAGTAGGTTCTATGGCGCTTAAAACAAACAATAGGTCTTAAACCTTATGAGCATACCTAGCACATGTATATCTGTGTATATGTATAACACACATGTTTATAAGTAATATTGTTTACTGTGATGTGTGTATATCTGTCATGTGTTTATCTGTGTGTATGTATAACATACACATGCTATAAGTAATATGGTTTACTGTGATGTGAACTCATTGGCTGGGAAAGCAGTAATATATGGGGGCACTCTAATAAACACCTGCTACACCCAACCCTCTTTTGAAGTTCTACTAACACACCATTACTTTGAGAGTAAAAATCATCTATTGCTACTTCCATATAACAGTTTATACTTCATAGAACATTTTCATCTATTTATCTTGGGTGATCCCCTCCCCACAAAAGTCCTTTCTTCCTCTTATAGAATTATAGACTCAGAATTAAAAAACAAAACAAACAAACAAAAAAAAACCCTAAATGACCCAGACAGATCACCCAAATAGAGTGGGAAGTGGGACTTGATAGCAGAGCTACCTGCTGAGGTACACCTAACGGCTATATCTCAGGCCTCTAAAGTAGGCTTGCATATGCCAGTCTGGAAAGCACATCACCACTTACAAGAGTGGCTTCTGAGTTCTAACTACGTTTTGCAATATAACTAGGTTGTAAGTTCAGGACTACGTGGATTATATGCTTGTTCTTTCATACCAGAGAATGTGAACTTTTACTCTACTCCTGATGCCAAAAAGTAAATCACATAAAGGTCTTCTAAGGGGTATGGATATGCCATGTTCCCTAAGACGGCCAGGCGATAATGGGACAGCACATTTCCCTGAATAGACCTCCTTTACTTGAGTATTGAGTTTCATGATCTGAATTAAAGGACCACTGTCCTTTACCAGTGTTTAAAATATTGACAAAAAGTCATTTGTTGAAAACTACAATGTTACCAATTCTCCTGTTCCTCTCTCTCTCTCTCTCTCTCTCTCTCTCTCTCTCTCTCTCTCTCTCTCTCTCTCTCTCTCTCTGTTGTGTGTGTGTGTGTGTGTGTGTGTGTGTGTGTAGTCACCATATAAAAGAAACGTGTATTGTACTACTATTTATAATGTCCAACATGTGGAATCAGCCACTTACGTCAGTCAAGAGATGAATGAACAAAGAATGTGGCAAATAAATACTATTCAGCCATGAAAAAAGATTCTAACACAGAGAAATGAATGGAACCGAAGGAAACTTTGTTAAGTGAGATAATTGTGGGCAAGTTCTCTGTGTTTCCTTTCACATATGGAAATAAAGATAAAAGGACAACCTAAGACTAAAAGATACGCTATTAGGAAATGGGAAGGGGGCCAAGGAGAAGCAGAGAGAGTATAGGAGTGGGGAGATAGGATCTGTTCATGATATATTCATGTGTGGAAGTATCACAGTGAGTCTTATTTATACATCTTTAATTATGGTAAATAATAAAGCAAATGTGAAACTACAGCATATTTTAAGTCTCTGTTGTGTCACATATGTATGAGCAGGGAGAAAGAAAAGGTGATTCAAAGGCGGGTCATAGGAACCCTGAGATTTTGAGACATTAACTAAATAACTATCCTGTCTTCATTCTTTGAAAATGTCACTTGTAGATACTAGCTATATAAGCACAGTGCTACAGTCTTAGAAAATCAACTTTTTCTGTTACAGTCAAAGTGCTAAAAAGCAGAAAAGGATGTGTCTATACTGAAGGAATTTTAGGTCAAAAGCATCTTTCTTCAGTTTTCTCTCTGCCTGAGAAAATGAACCACACACTTGGACTTTTGTTAGATCTGCAGAAGTCTTAAGGAAACCTATGTCTTTAGATTTCTAACAATGATTAAGTAGCATTTGTGAAAAACATTCTGCTTTTTAAAAAAAATCTGTTAACTGAACTTTCGTAGATTTATTCTAAGCAATTTAAAAATATCAAAATATTTTAATACAAAAGGTATTTCTGCGTAATGCAATTCACAAAATGAAAAAGCAAAAGGCAGCCTGGAGGACCACCAAGAAAACAGCAGATAAGCTCAAAGGCATATCATGTACATATTCTATGTATTACAAAAGGCACATGGGAACATAAAAAATCTATATTCATTTAGAAAGGCAGAGCATAGCTGTAAACACACTATAATACAACTTCACAAAAAGCAGAATAAGGAAACGATAGACCAAGCGGATAGACCACATTTTGCTTAGAAATTACTTCTTTCCCCTGTTTTCCGATTCCTCTAGTTGGTTACTTTATACTTACATGGAAAGTCATTTTATAAAGCTAGCATCTAATAATTCATAAGGAATTATCATTAAATCAGTATAAAAAAAAGAGATGACTCTAAGCAACAAACACTTTGAAAAAGGAAATCCAAATAGCAGTGAAGAAAAGGATGTGTAATCAATCCTCTCTAGCAATTAAAGACACTTAAATTAAAAGAAACTATAATACTATGCCATAATGTTTAGAAAAAAATAACTTTTGCACTTTTCTTGGGAGGGGTTGTGAATATTGGGACTTTGTGGACACAGCTGGTAGGGGTAAATTCGGTGCAATCACCACAGAAACCAACCAAATAACACCTAATAAAACTGAAAGATACATAAACTTCTAGTGTCAACATATGGATGACAATATTCCCCATGGCCCTGCTCATAATAGCAACAGTCCAAACAATCTACAGCTCCATCAATACAGAAGTAATTAATTACCCTACTTTCCTATGATAGAATGCTATAAAGCAATAAAATGTATGTGCTTGACCTGTATGGAAGGAAAATCATGTGGAAATCACGAGAGCGCATGTTGAGGAGAAAAGGATCACAGCGCAACATAACACAGTGTGTCTTGTTGAAGTAAAATTTTTAAGCATGTCAAACAAAGCTATATAAAGCCCTATTCAAAACAGCAATCATGTGCATGAGATAGTCTATTTCACTGGGCATGGCAGTACACCCCTATATCCCAGCACTCCAGAGGCCAAGACAGGATGACAACCTAGGGTTCAGGCCAACCTGAACTCCAAAGTAACCTTCTGTCTCTAAACAAACAAGAAAAAAATGAAAAATAAATAACTAAATATCAACATACGCACACACGCATGCACATGGGCACATACACACACACACACACAGACACACACACACAGACACACACACACACACACACACACACACACACACACACACTATCCAAAGCAGGGTCAGCAAAGCAATATCAGAAACATGGCAACAACTTATTCAAACACATTTATGACCACAACTATCTCTTTTCTTGCTTATTATAAAATGCTTATTTTAAAGAATAAAAAAAAATCTAAAAGTCTTCATTCACAAAAAGGAGAAAAGGGGCATAAGTAGGACTTGGGCCAGGGAGATGGGGAGAAGATAGGGTCAGGGAGTTGATCAAAACTAAGTTTGTATAAGGAAATGGGCTACTAACTTTGTACGCTAATTGAAAGTAAAACCATTGCTTTGAGAGGATCCTGAAGCATCTCTATCAACAAAATAAACAGGGTGCTGTGACAGCAGTAACTGGCACATGGGATACAGTTTCATACAAGATGGTCCAGCTAAAGAAAGAGAGCTATGGCTTCTAGGATCTCCCTCTACTCTCTCTATGATGTGGTACATTAGAACGGCTATTGTTTCTTTGGATTTAGCTGGGAAAGCGAACAAGAGGAAAATGGGAGCTTATTATCAAAAATTGCTAACGTCATAGTCTAACGCATGTCAAACAGAACTCAAGGTCAGCCTGGTCTACATAGTGTCAGGACAGCCAGGGCTACATAGAGAGATTCTGTGTCAAAACAAAACAAACAACAACAAAAATGTGTCAACTGTGCATGTTGCTGTTTAGCTTGGTAGCAGCATATATCTGGAACCTTTAATGTCTTTGCTTTCTAGAAATTAATGGCTTGTCCAACCCATAAAAGCTTGGAGACTACCAGCCCTTCAGGAACCCTGCAAGAGGAGCTTGCTTCTAAGGACTGGGGCCATTGAAGCCAGCTGGGAGTATTCAATACTGTGTGTTCCCTGCTAATCCCACTGACCTGCCGCTGAGGAAGAAGAGGTGACTGCTCTGAACGTGGTCAGATACTTTGTCTTGTCTGTTCTCCCAGGAAAGGACTAATCTTTTGTTCCAGCAGAGGGTGCACCCCAGCAAAAAAGCCAGAAGGCTCAGTCAGCACTGGAACCCAGCCCTGCCCCAGGCAGCTGGCATTAAAGGTAAGCAAATTCAGGAAACAAGTTTGCCTACCTCGGATCAAGCTTTACCACCCTCTACCAGCGCAGCTATAGCTGACATGCTGTCTCCAGATACCAAAGCAGCAGGTACATCCGTTCAAACGTAAAGCCTGAGCAACAGATGACTCTGCTATTGACAACACAGTACTCTGACCTACTTGTCCCTTGGAAACAAGAAACCCCAAAAGGTCAAAGCTAATCAGCATGAAATGTGTACCGTTTGGCCTTTTAATCTAATCAGCATCTGCAGATAAGTTTGGAATGTGGAACAGATGATGCTGAAGATCTTTCCCCTCCTTCCTGGATCCTTCAGCAGAGACTCAGAACCCGACTGGCATGCCAGCCACACTTCCTCCACAGTGGCTGACTCCTGCTTCTGTGAAGGGCAGTGGACCAGGCACTGAGAACATGGACAGCCCAGTGACTCACAGACTGGACTGCGCAGAGCTACAGGTGCTTTCAGGACAAGTTAAAGAAAGGATGCCTTGTCAGTTCTCCAAGCCAACCTCCTGTCCCAAGGCCAGGCAGAGTTCCTCATGGCCATCACGCTCTTTTCAGAAATGTAAGCACAGATTCTTTCCTGGCCCTTCTGTACCATTTTCCTAGTTGATTTCCCTCCCTTCTTTGGAACAGCTCAAAAAAAAAAAAAAAAAAAACATTTAAATAAATTAAAAAAAAAAACAGAAAAGTTACCAAGAGTCCCATCTAAAGTCAATCATTCACTTAAAATAATTATCATCATACATTAAAATGCATCTCAACAAGGATGAACTGTTTCATTATTTTAAAAAGATAGCTCTTTTTTTATTTTACATACACACACACACACACACACACACACACACACACACACACACCAATATATAAAAATTCTCTGTGTGGCTTTGGAGCCTGTTCTGGAACTACCTCTGTAGACTAGACACTCCTCGAACTCACAGGAATCCTCCTGCCTCTGCCTCCCGAGTGCTGGGACTAAAGGCATGCGCCACCACTGTGAGGCTATAGTTTTTTGGGTTTTTTATTTTCATTAAAGGGAAATAATTAAGAAAAATGAAAGAAAAGCTATAGCAATGAAAAAAAGCAATTATTACTGCTATGAAGTACTTAATATTGTTTTATAAAAGAAAGGTTTATTTCAATTGCCATGGCAACTCAAAAGCCTATCTATGTTCAAAAGCCAAAACTGCAGCATAAACAAAGGAGTGAAGACTCACTGTGTTTCCAAATTCAGCATTAAGAGAAAAGTCTTAAACTGAATTCTACTAATATATGCTTGCTTTGTAGAGACCCAGGATTCATGGGTTGAGATGCAAGATAGATAGATAGATAGATAGATAGATAGATAGATAGATAGATAGATAGATAGATAGATGTCCCAGCAAAATGAGGAAACTAGCAGTCATGCAGGAGCTCGTGTGGAAGGCTGAGCAGGAAAGAGTGTAAGAGTCAAACAGGAAGACTATGCAAAGAAGTACCTGGGCTGTACCAAGTTCCTGATCCTAAGTGCTGTCCAGCCTTCAGTTCCTATGTGGCAACAATTCCCCTACAAGGAGCCTCCAGAGAACCCAGCCCAGTGTCTGCCTGCATTGGAGAACTGGAGATCAGCCTAGGAACCACAACAAAAGCTACAGCTACAGTTACTATGTCCAGGCACCATGTAAGTCCTTACCTATTCTTAGCCCCATTGAGCTGCTACTAGTTTCCTCATTTTGTAGGTGAGAATATTGGGGGGGGGGTTCCATCTGTTACTGTTGCTTTGGGTTTTGCATGTTGGTTTTAAATCAGAATCTCACTATATAGCCCAGGCTGGTCTCAAACTTGTAATCTTCAAGTATCAGCCTCCCAAGAACTGGAATTACATTCCTGGTAAAATGGGCTATAATGATCTCTCCAAGCCGTAGCTGCCAATCTGGATTCCACCCATTATGCAGCCAGCCCAGATCACCCTGACTCCAAGAGAGAAAAATGCCAACAATGTAGTCCATCCAGCTTTACAGACATTACTCCCAAGAGTACTTGGACTCAGAACTCAGAGCAGACGAGAGCAGACAAGATGGCTCAACAGGTGAGTGCTTGCCACTAACCCTGACAATCTATACCTACAAAAATGAATAAATAAAACATAATTTTAAAAAAAAAGTAAGGATACTCCTTGGACTTCCAAGTCTCCTGTTGTTCCCCCCCCGCCCCCGCCCATCTATACAGAAGGAAACTGAAGGGCTAGGGAAATGGTTCAGAGTTTAAAGTAGTTGCTGGCAAGCAGGCAGGCTGTAGCTCAGTTCCCCAGAAGCTATGTAAATGTCAAGTGGGTGTGGTGTCTGAGTCCAGCCTCAGGAAGTGGAGATAGCATCACTGCAGGCAGCTGGCTGCATCAGCCACATCAGGGAGCTGTAGGTTTGACTAGGAGACTGTGCCTTGATGAACAAGGGGTAAGAGTGACTGAGGATAATTCCTGACAGAAATTGTGGGACACCCATGTGCATGCGCATTCACATGAAGAGAAGGAAAGAGGAAGTTGAGGCATAGAATTTTGAAAATGCTTCCCCAGGAAATTCCAGTGAATTGAGGGCTAGGCAGAAGCTCACATTCCATGCTGTTGTCCCCCAGCCCAAAGCTCTTCCATGACACCCTGAGGGAAAACGGCAGAACTGAGGCAATTTGGTCTCATTTTCTAGAGTTATTAATCACTGGGATATTTTTACTTCTTATTAATAGACTAATAAAGTTAAGCCATGCACAACTATGATGCTCTGTATACGTCTAGATACTAGAGTCACGTGACAAAAATGAGCACTCCATCAAAATCATAGGTTCCATTTTTTTAAAACAAGCGATTACAATATGGCCATTTTTCAAGTGAACAAAGTTGCTACTTTCATCTACATGCTGAAAAAAGGGCCAAAGGACCCTCACCACCACCCATGCCCTACACAGGCCTGAATGTGGGCTCCATGGGCTACCTCTCCCTTCCCTCTCCGTACCCATAGACCTCTTCCCCATCAGAAACCACAGGGCAGCAGAGGGGGTGCATCTTCGTTTTCTATGTAATAACCATTTCAAAAGGCCAAGGAACAGAACTTAAATGCCTCTTTCTAGGGAATCCCATTTAGTATTTTTAGGAAATAAGTGAACAAAAAATTACAAGCATCCACAAAGCCCCCTGGTGGAAGTATACTTAACAATGGTTCTTGGGGGCCTCAGTTTCAGAAAGGGGGGAAGTAAGGGGTGCTGGGGGCTGTCAGGGGCTGTCAGGGGCTGCCCCGGGTTGCTAGCTCTTATATGAAGTGTTCATAGCAGACCCTTCCCCTCTTGGGCTATTTTTGTCAGATGTGATGTCCAAATACCATTGCTTTTCCTTGTAGCCACCAAGAAAGAGCCAATTTAGACCTCAGCCTATTCTGTCCATTTTGGAAATCAAGTGGCATAATTTACCTTTTTTAGGGGTGGGGGAGGGAAACTTTCAGGAAAAAAAAAAAAAAAAACCTTTGTTTCTCCCCCAGACAACTAATAAAAGACATCGACTCAAGCTGCCAGGTTTTCCTAGGGAAGAGTTTTCATTTCCTTCTAGGAAAAAACAACAACAGAACACACTGTGAAGATACATTAAAAGCCACGGTGAGATGGACATGAAATAAAAAACTTCAAGTTCCATATTTTTTAACTCAGAGCAAAACTTTTTTGACTTTCATTATGTTTATGTGACCATTCATTTCAGTGCCGTATTGTGGTTTTTGGCTGAACAGACAGTATGTATGTATATATGTATGTAAGCAAAACAAATGCATTTTGTATTCAAATTTATACAACTCCATACATTTTTATGCTGTTTACTTGAAAATTAATTTTGGCTTAGGCCTCAGAGACAGCAAATGTTGTCAAGATTTGAGGGCTACCTGAAAAGCCTTGGGGACAGCATTACCCTTCTGCATAAGAAATAGCAAAATAAAATAAAAATAAATGAATTTCCAAATACGTCACGGCTAATCCCTTGAGCTGACCTACAGATGAATTATGGGGGCTTTGCCATAGGACTGAGTAGATCTGCTGATTTCACTGGGAGATTTATCTTATTTCCCAACTTATTTTCATATCTTATTTCCTTTTCTTTTAGAATTAGACTGTAAATAAAAGGCTAAGACTTGAACGAAGCTCCCTCTCACAGAGCTCTATTGGATTGATATTAAAATGGTGAGATGAGTTGTATACAGCCCATCCTCAAGGATTCGGGAAATTTAGCCGATGCAAAACAAGGCATTAATTCGGAGAGGCCTGGCCACTTACAATGCTTAGCATTCTGACAATGATGAATGGCATCGTTCCAAGCAAATGGTAATTTCACTTTTTGTGACAGTACTTTAGAGCAAAACCGACTTTCTTCACACAAAGAATTTGCAATCCTATTGAACAGAGGCAGTACCTGAATATCAGAAACCCTGCATTGTTTAAGTATCATCTGATATTCTTGATTGGTTTCAGACTGAAGGTTGGAGTTGAATTAGGAGGGACGGAGGTTAAGTCCTAACCTTGAAAGACTTAGCAGCCATTGAAACACTGCCTTTGGGCACTTATTGGCCTGTATTTATTGGAGAAAAAAAAAAAAGAAGAAGGAGGGGGGAGAAAAGAAATAAAGAAAAAAAAAACTTTTCAGTTCAATGAGAGAAGGGAGAAAACACAAAACTTGTCACATTCATCAAGTGAAGCCACTGGAAAGACATCTACAGAACACCCCCAAAAGCATGATCTTCGGAAGCCCTAATAGAAATGGAAATTGCACAGACCAGGGAATAATACAACCAAAGCAGGGGCAATGTGGAGATCACTAAAAAAATCAAGGTCAAAGAACAGCACAGACCCTTTTTAACTTGTTAAAAAAAAAAAAAAAGTTACACTTGGCCTTTGTACTGAGGGGAAAATATACCTGTTGCTACACATAATGTATGTCCCTACTAAAGCATCTCAAAAAGAGACCACAAAAAAGCATTAGAGACTTTCAGTCTCAACACTGCTGAGTAACTCCACTTTAACATGGTTCCATCATACGTGTTCAGGGTGAGAGGCGCTGTCTTCAAAGAACAGCTAAGGCTCCCTTTCTCTCTTCCTCTTTAGTACTTCTGGCAAAGAAGGAACATGGGGGCAGCGAGGGAGGACAGAGGAGATGACACACTTAAACTCTTCCCTGATAGAATAAAGCAAACCAGAGAATGCCAACGAACATTAACACTCTCTCTCCAAAGAAGAACAGACCAGATAAATCACAAACTCTGGGTACACAGCTTCCGCCTTCTTTGCCAGTACACTAATGAAGGCAGAACCAAATAACTGGTGTAAACAGGTGAACCATCTGGGGATGCTTCATTGTCCTGTTCTTATGTTACACAAGCTCCTCCTCCCAGGGCTTATAAGACTGCCAGCACAAGGCTGAGCACTGATATCCTGAGCTACCTCCTGCTGGAAACAGTGGGATGATCAGGACCTCAACTGGTACAGGGGATGGATGCAGATGTCTCCCTACTGAGCAAGACATAGAGGGATAGGAGAAAAGTCCCTAAAACAAGGATATCAGAATCCCCTCCTCCTCCTATCTTGCACAATTCTAAGGTGCTTGTATGCCCATTTCTATTATGCCCAGAATGCAACTTTCCACATTGGAGTTGTACAGTGATGTAAGGTAGGAGACAGAGTTTATGATTTGTACTGACAGAGCCACATCATATTTTAGGCAAGTGACATCGCTATTGATGGCTCCTTCTAATCTATTCCCAGCAACATGCTCATCTGTATGTTCCCCCCTCCTGCCCCAGCACCAGAAGAACAATCTCAGATCCCTAAAACAGTATGTCATTTCTGGTCACAAATCTCATATGCACATATATTATTATTATTTAGCATTTATTAAGTACCAACAGTGTGCTAGGCACAATAGACATAAGGGACCATAAAAACATATTTAACGCATCAAAACCCACAGTAAAAAGATGCTATATTTGTGACAGAAGACAATAAAAATCTTCTCAATTCGTAGTTCAAGATAAAATGCACCCTAGGTCCCAGAGAAGCCTTGATACGGCTGCCAAATCAAAGAAAGGTATTAGAATTTTACACAGCTAGAGTAAGTAAGGTTATGCATAACTTATACTAAGCATATAAGTTGGTCTTCCCCAACCTCAACATTCTGAAACAATTAACTCTCTAATGGCAATTACTGTCACAATGAAACTTGAGCAGTCTGCATCAATAGCAATCGTATGGAGTGGTGTGGATCAAGCACTTTTAATGCATTCATTGTTCTGTACCACAGTGAGGTGTACAGTTATTTCACTGAAGCTTGGAAAGAGTCAGAGTCATCCAAGGTCCACACTGGCATCTAATCTTTATGTGCCTAAAGTCATATCTCACATATACAATGCACACACAGCTGGAGAATGATAAACGTCATCCACAAGTTTGGAGGATTGAAGTTAAAACTCTGTCAGAGCGTAAGTGAGGTGTTGTATAGAAACACATTGACCTGATCAAGGTATGTTAGAGTATGTATCAAGAGCCTCAACGTCCTCACTGTCTGATGTGTCCTTAGTCATTGAGCTGAGTGTGGAGTTAACCGCATCAATTCCAGAGCTTGACTTTGGATTGGAATCTCCATTTATGCTTTATGGCCCACGCAAGTTACTTAAGATCTCTCTGCCTGTTTTCTCATCTGTTAAAAGGACTGAGAAAAATAAAAGTACCCTGTTTCACAGAATTGTTGTGAAGGATAAGTGAGTTGGCACATAGAAAAACTTAGAATGGGGCCCAGCAGACAGTGTTTTAAAGCACCGCCCATGGGGGGGAGGGGGAATCACAACAGTGAGAAGCAGAGCATGTTGCTGGTGCTCCATCAAGAAGCCATATGTTGCAGGTGCTTTCCTGTTAAAAACAGGTTTGTACCAGTCACATATAGTCGCTCCCCTCCCTTTGCCTCTCATAACAGTAAGAGAATCTATGAAACAGCCAGCTAAGACTACGCCAAGTCACCTTTTCCACTGATGCCCTCTGTAAACCAGATAAATGGATTCACAGGGTTAAGCACTTGGGAAGTGGAATGAAGAGTAAATGCACCAGTCGATGACTCTATGGATGAATGAATGAATGAATAAATGAATGAATGAATGAATGAATGAACGAACAAACGACTGACCAAACAAAAGGACATTGCTTATCAGTTCAAAGAATTCAGCAACGAGTCTCCTATCTCCTTTGGAAGTCTACATCTCTATGAAGTATAAAGTCTGTGTATTTTTCATGATCTCACCTACCCCCATTTCATATCTTCCGAAATTCAATACTTAGTATTACTATGGAGCACCTATATGTAGGTGTAGGAAGCACCCTCAGAGCAGGCTCATAGTTCACTAACCAAGTTTTGTTAGAGGGAAAAGTCAAAGGAAATGATTATGATACAGTTTTGGATTATTATTAGGCAACATCAAGTAACCACCCACTCCTCAGCCACACTTAGATTGCTAGACTGTATAAGAAGGCACTCAGTATTGATGCTCGGTACAAAGGCAATAGTTGCTTCCTAATGTATGCCTGTTGTTAGAGAGATCACAGGATTAGATAATCACTTGCTATAAATCAGTGGCAGATCAAGGTGTATATGCCATCCATTAAAATATAAAATACCACCTCCAGATAGCTTTAAAATGTGTGGTATGGATTTAAAACTAGAACTGGGAGTTTTCTTCAATAGTTTTTTACTGGTGATGCTTCCTTTAAGTTTGAGTAGCCAGTGGGAATTTAAAGGCCAGTAGTTCTTCCTCAGTGATACAAATCCTGATATTTTCCTAGTGGATATCACCAAGGAATATGGACTGTTCAAAGTTTTGCACCTTTTTAACCTACTGTTTCCTCTGAGGAATGTGGCCTGCTTTCAGTAGCTCCAAGATTAAATGTGGTGCCGTTTAATTGCTCACAGACTAATAAAGCAAGATGCCTGCATACAAACCTAAGCCAGCAGATGATGAAATGTCGCTAAAATTATCCTTATCTGGTAAAAATTATTGCTGTGATGAAAATCTCGATGTTTACTCCAAAGTTCAGACTCAATTTCAGCATAATGTGGTAGCCTGAGTTTGACCAAGGTAAATAAGGAATTATTTATAGCAATTATGCGTGCATGTGTGTTGCACGTACTTAACTTTTCAGAAGTCAGTGAGCCTACAGTGTGGGGACTGTTGAATTAATTACAGGCACAACAAAAGGGAACACTCTTCAGTGATTTCAGCATGTCACTTTGAGTTTATCCACCTGCCTAATACCCACCTGTCTACCTGCTCTTTCATTTAACCACATATTATGGCATCAATATTAACTTTCGGCTTTGGGTAAAACCATCACCCACCGTTTCCCAAGCTCTTTGCCTCCTAATAAACACTGAACGAAGGGTAAGTGTTGAAAGCCGCCTCCATATTTTTCCCATCGTGTTTGATAGGAATCCCAGCTGCACAGCATTGTATGTTAATAAGCATTATTTAATTACTGGATGAAGAAGCCCTTTTGAGCCACTCTGGCAAATGTTGAACTTGATCTTCCATCATTTGATGTCATGCAAGACCAGATAAATGACAAGTCTTTCTGGAGTCTGCAGAGCCCCTTCAGAACAGCTGCAGTCTTCCCCCTCCTTTACAGCATGTTTCTCACTTAAGAAAAAAACACGCTTCATTACATCGCCTCTTACTTGAGCTGCAAGGGTCTATTCAAGGAAGATAAGCCTCTTAGAGATGAAGTAGCGTTGAATTTAGGTTTTGAGTGACGGCAGGAAGATTTATCCATTCAACAGACAATACCGCTTTCTCTGCATTAATCTAGGAGGCGGACAATGATCTGTTTTTTAGGCCTCATCTCATCTCTTTCCCACAGCAGAAGGTGATTAGAGTTGGGAAGCAGGGACTGTGAAAGAAAACTTGAGCGCTATCTCTCTAGCCCTCCTGTTTCCTGAAGGGGTGAGGGGAGCCCCTCCGCCAAGGGCATCAATCACAGATTCACACTGGGGACAGGATGCCTCACCCTTGGGAAACTGAGAAAGAAGCCACAGGTAAAGAGGAAGCCATGACCGTTAGTGCTTCAAAGAGAAGGAGGCAGAGTACTCACTCCTTCAGTGGTGAATTTGCATCCGGTGGCCTAGCGCACAAACACTAAACAGTCAGCAATCTCACTTGAGGCAGATACCTAGCACATCCCATTTGTTCAGATGTAGTAAGGTCTTGAGGCAGCAGGTTAGAGAAGGGAAGAGGGAAGCATCTGTTCAGCACACTAAACAATGGCATGTAAAACTTAGGCCAGCAGCATCTCAGCACAACTTGTCTTACCTTCCAGAGCCATCGTCTGCAACGCAGGGGATTTTTACTGAAGCCCAGCCATTAATTTGTAAAGTACCTTTCAATCAACTCGTTAGAACAAAACACACTGTGAGCAACTCACAAGCTGTTGGCTGGTAACCAACAGGATAGACAGCCACAACCCAGCGTCAGAGTCCCACTCAGAAGCAATCTCTAGTAGTATCTTTAGTGTGGAAGGCTTGCCATCTGTTGGAGTATGTGTTTAGATTTTCCAGTGATGAGCCTCAGAGTGGATGTAGAAGCTTAAAATAATGCTTCTGGCTTGGGGTATTCCTCTTTTCATTTACCACACAAACAGAAGGCCTCTACTGTCACAGCACAAGGGATGTTCAAGGGTGCCTTTTGCAGACCGTTCATGATCCGAAATTCATTTTCCTTTAGCTCACCTTGAATGTGCAAGTCAAATATCTATAAAGTAAGATGTTTGGAAAACTAGCCCTGCATCAAGATAAATGAATGCGAGCTAGGAGGTGGCTCAGTCAGTACAGCATTTGCTTTTCAAGCATGAGACCTCAGTTTGATCCCCAGAAGCCACGTTAAAATGCTGGGTGCAGGGGCTTATGCCTATAGTCCCTGCACTGGGAGGCAGAGACAAGAGGATCCCTGAGGCTTGCCAGCCAGCCACTCCAGGCAAAGTAGGGAGCTCCAGATTCAAAACATATGGTAGAGTACTAGTAACACGGACCTTTGGCCTCCATATAGACAGAGAGAGAGAGAGAGAGAGAGAGAGAGAGAGAGAGAGAGAGAGAGAGAGAGAGAGAGAGAGAGAGAGAGAGAGGAGTAACTGATGAAGATGAGCCTGAGAAAATTTAAAGGGTGGGAGGGAGAACTGTGATTGGAATGTAAAATGCACGGGACCTATTTTTCTGAAAAGGTAGTCATGACAATTTCATACAATGAGCACACATCCTCTGAAACGCTTCAGTACTCCCCCTTCTGCCTGCATGGATGCTCCTTTCATTATTTCTGCTAATTTGTTTGAGATTGTAATAATGTTACACTATTTCTACCTTCCCTTTTCTCCCTCCACAACCCTCCCATATGTCCTCCTTGTTGTCTTTCAAATTCAAGGCCTCTTTTTTTCATTAATTGTTGTTTCGTGTATATGTTTATACGAATTTATTTCTGCATATAACCTTCCTGGTCCGTATAATGTTACTAAATCCCTGCACCAAAAACTCAGGGAACATTTTAGAAGAGGGAACTGAAAGATTGCTAAGAGCCAGGATTAAGGAGCTGGAGAGGTGGCTCAGTGCTTAAGAGCACTGGCTGCTCTTCCAGAGGACCTAGATTCAATTCTCAGAACCCACATGGCAATTCACAACTGTCTGTAGTTCAGTTCCAGGGGGTCTAGGACCCTCACACAGACACACATGCAGGCAAAACACCAATATACATAAAAATAAATATTTTTTAAAGTGGGGGTCAAGGAGTTTGCTGTGAGATTGTGTCTTTGAGAAATGTCAGAAGCTACACCAATAAAGTCTCACCAACATGACTGCCTAAACATGAGCTTAACAGGATGGCAGCAATAAACACGCCAAAGTGGACAGGGAGAAGCACACAAGGCTTCAATCTTACACACACACACACACACACACACACACACACACACAAAAAAAAAAAAAAAAAACTAGAGGCAACTAAGGAATGCTGAAAGCAGGAGAAAGTAGTCTTCCCCAGGGAAGAGCTCACCAGTTGGTTATATGACACCAAATGGTCAGCCATGAAAACGTGCACACAAGTAACATTATACAGACTGGAAGAACCTCTTAAGTGTAAGTAATTGACTCACTAGGCAAGCAAACAAGGAGAAAGTCACAGACATTAATGCAGAATGAAATCAAGCTTCTCCAGACAGCTCCTTCGTGTGGGCACAGACTGTGTGCTCTCTAGAAATCAATGTAGTCATCACATTTTGGCATTTCCTATTGTTAAATGGCATTTTGTTTCTGTAAAAATATCATAATGACAACTAGAGGCTTCCTTGACAATCATCTCATGTCTGCTACACAATCTTAAAAGCTCTGGTAACAGCCAAGAATGATGGAAACTAACTTATCTGAACCTAACCCATATCTGGTCACCCCCCACCCCACCCCACTCCAGGATTAAATCCAACATCAACCCCAAAATATGGCCTAAACACAATTTCAAAGGAAGAAGCCATCTCTAGGGTCTTTTGCAAATTCCACAGAGCATAATCCCAATGTGGCTGTGTTCACCAAGTGGACAGTGTTCAAGACAGCAGTTACTGCTCACAACAAAAGCAGGATCACCAAAGCGCTGCTATTCTCGTGGTGTCTAATTGAGTCTGGGGAAGATGGGTTTTATTTTACTCCTGCTGGGCTTGGCATTCCTTAGAACACCATTACAACACTGGTGTGCATAAATTAATCTTCACTTCCTACCTTCGTAATCAAAAGTTGCTCTTCCAGGAAGAGGAAAAAAAAAAAAAAACAAAAACAAATCAGATGCTGGCTTGTGTTCCTCATGTTCAGCACCTATCATGATGTCTTTACTTCTTTCTTTTCTTTCTTTCTTTCGTTCCCTTTCTTTCTGACTTTGATTTTTTTTTCTTTTTAATTACTGAAGACTCCTGTTTTAGAGAAACCCCTAATTGCTTCATTTTGAGATGTTATGTTTAACCTCAGGAAATGGTGTTATAAGACCTGGCAAACAACTTTCTGCTTGTTTCAATCAGGGCTGGATTATGAGGTCCAGCCGGGTAAGAGCCCTATTCATTTTCTGGCCCTGTCATCTTGATCTTATTTGAATGTCTGGGGAGCTGGGGGTGCTTAGCAGGCCTTGGGCTTCAGGAGTGGGGGTGGGAGGACTGAGGAGAGCTGGGCGATGTGTTGGAGACACTGAAAGTTTTCATTTTGACTCCTTAATGAGAGCGACCTTTGACACAGGCTGATGAGTTCCATGCCTGTCCTGGTGTGCTTTTTG
This sequence comes from Cricetiscus sungorus, assembly GCA_030556225.1. NCBI lineage: Eukaryota > Metazoa > Chordata > Mammalia > Rodentia > Cricetidae > Cricetiscus > Cricetiscus sungorus. Next base: position 53,647,740 of record JANBXA010000730.1, on the reverse strand, counting down.
AAAACATTTGACACTGGTCACAGGTCTGACAGGGATATGACTAATGAAGTCGTGGTATAAAAATAATGGGCTGCAATTGCTGGTTATTTGCATGAAACCAAACTCCTTAAAAACTTGTCTCTGTTCACTTTCTGTTTTCTAAATGAGTCAATAATACGAATCAGATGGCTTGAAGGGAATTGACTCCCAAATATTCCTCCTATACCTTTGGTAAATTAGTTGGCATTTGGTGCAATTTTTGTTGCCTTGAGGCCTGGTTTAAATTGGAGCATAGTTACTAAATTGCTAGGGCGATTGTAGAATGTGTAGGATAATACATAATGCCTTGTTTTTCTTAAGCGTTTCGTCGGGCAGCTTCTTGTGAGGTCAGGGGATCCAGACGGCTCTTTGCACAGAAAATCAACCAAGAGTAAATAAAGAATAAGGAGAAGACGCCGGAGGGTGACTGCAGGGAGTTACAGAGTGAAAGAAGAAAAAGGGGAGGAAAAGTTGGAGAACAAAGCCCATCGTAAAGAAGGGAGCTACAGGGCGGTGGAGAGCACTCAGCAGTTACTAATGTATCCTACACTTCCAGACAGTAGGGGTTCCCAGCACCCATATCCCCTGCCTCACCGCTGCCTGTAACTCCAGTTCCAGGGGATCTGAGGCCCCCTTCTGGCCTCCATTGGTAACTGCACAATCATGGGATGTGCTCCACACAGACACAGACACACACATCCGTAAAAGTAAATCTTAAAATATAAAACAAAAAGGCAGTGACATAAGTTGGCATCTAGAGGCAAGAAAGAAGAGGGGAATAAAGGGGAAGGGAAGAAGAAGTAGAGAAGATAGAAAAATGGATCAGAAGAGTTTAAAAAAATTAGAGGAAATGGAAAACAGGAGAAAGGGGGTAGTGTGGGTTGATAATCACTCACACTTTGTAAATACATAAGATCAGTTGGGGCTGGAAAAGTGGTGCACATACCCATGTGTTTGCCTGTGGAGACCAAAAGTCACCCTCTCTACCTCATGTTTTTGATAACGCCTTTCCTTCCTTGTCCTGGAGCTCACTAATTGGCTAGGCTGGCTGGCCAAAGGCATCTGAAATCCTCCTGTCTCCTCCAAGCTCTGTGATTACTGGAATGTCCCACAGACTCCCAGCATCTTTATTACTGTGTGGGTGCTTGGGATTTGAACTCAGGTCTTCTTCCTTGCACAGCAATTGTTTTGCTCACTGCACCATCTCCTCATCCAAGATCAATTTTGACATTTTTTTTCCAAGACAGGGTTTCTTTGTGTAACCTTGGATGAACTGAAACTCGCTTTTGTGTCAAAGCAAACTTCATCCTACCACAATGACACTTGCTCAACTATGTTTTATTCATAATACTCAGAAACAACCTAGTTGCCCCACAATTGGAGAATGGATAAAGAAATGGAATATTTACTCACCTGCTTTTTTTAAAAAAAAAAAAAAAAAAGGACATTATGAACTTTGCAGGGGCTGGGCATTGATGGTGCACACCTTTAATCCCAGTACTTGGGAGGCAGAGACAGGCAGATCTCTGTGAGTTCTAGACCAGTCTGGTCTACAAGAGCTAGTTCCAGGTCAGGCTCTAAAGCCACAATGAAAGCCTGTCTCAAAAAACCAAAACAAAGAAAAGAGGAAGAAAGGAAAAAGGGAGAGAGAGGGGGGGACAGAGAGAGAGACAGAGAGAGAGAGAGAGAGAGAGAGAGAGAGAGAGAGAGAGAGAGAGAGAAGAGGAAGGAAGGAAGGAAGGAAGAAAAGAACTTTGCAGGCAAATAGGTGCAGCTAGAAAAATATCACCCTGAGTGAGGTAGCCCAGTCCCAGAAAGACAAAGAAGGTATGTACTCATTTATAAGCAGATGCTAGCTGTTAAGTAAAGGATAATCAAGCTATAGTCCACAGACCCAGAGAGGCTAAGTACCAAGGAAGGCTGGAGTGGCAGGTGCATGGATCTCCCTATAAAGTAGAAATAGAATCGATTTTTGTCAATGGACTGGGGGTGGATAGAGATGGGAACAAGGGGGATCAAGTGGAGGAGGAAGAGAATACAGAGAGAGATGACTGGAATTTGGGGGGGGGCATTTGGAAACCTAGTGCAGGGAAAACTTCCTGACTTTAGCAAAGACTCCTAGTAATGGAGAACATAGAGCCTGAGACAGCCATCTTCTCCAACCAGGCAAAGTTTCCAGTGGGGGGCATTTGGAAACCTAGTGCAGGGAAAACTTCCTGACTTTAGCAAAGACTCCTAGTAATGGAGAACATAGAGCCTGAGACAGCCATCTTCTCCAACCAGGCAAAGTTTCCAGTGGTGGGACTGTGACACCAACATAGACACAAAACCTTTGACATACAACCTGTCCTGCCTACAAGTTCTGCTGGGGCAATGGTGTCACCAAAGTTGTGGCAGTGGTCAAACAATGTCTGGTCTAACTTGAGGCTGATATTGTGCTATACTAATAGATCAATGCATAGCCCATTTGTCACCAGAGAGGCATCATTTACCAATCCATGGCAGCAGACTCAGAGTCTCACAGCCAAACATTAGGCGGAGCTCAGAGAACCCCACAGAAGAGGGAAAGGAAGGATTGTAGGAGCCGGAGGGGTCAAGGACACCAGGAAAACAGCCTACAAAATCAGCTAAGCAGGGCTCATAGGGGTCCACAGAGACTAAAACATCAACCATAGAGCCTGTGTGGGTCTGTGCTAAGTCCTGTGCTAAGTATGTTAATGTTGCTTAGCTTGGTGTTTTTGTGAGACTCCTAACAGTATGAGTGGGGATGTCTCTGACTCTTTGGATGCCTACCCTTAGGACTCTTTTCCTCCTACTGGGTTTCCTAGTCTATCCTTGATATGAGGAGGTAAGGTGATGGGGGGTGCAGAGGGGAAACTGTAATGGGGACATAATTTGCGAGAGAAAAATAAATAATAAGAAAAATGCATAAATAAGGATAACTAGGTTGACATGTGCAGCTGATGAGTCATCTTTTGCTTAGATAATGCTCAAGGACCTAAAAGTGTACTCTGCTGCCTGGCATTACACTCACATGGTAAAGATCAAGACAGTGAAAATGAATGGTACCAAACGTAACTCAAAATATAAATATCAGACCCTACAAGACAAAATAAACCCTAGTCATTTCACCTGAAGAACTGATAAGGACAGGATTTCAAAGAAGCCTTCATGGCTTGTTGTTCATTTACCCAGATTATCAAACAAAATGAAATGGGGAAATGAACAGCCTAGAAAGAACAACTTAACAGTAAGAAATATGAGATTATCATTAACTATTGGGGGAGATGCCAGTAAAGGTTGTGGTTTAGAGATCTCAGAAATCTTTTTAAAAAATAGACCATCGGTCTTAGATGGTTTGTGCCTTTCCCTGCCTAGAGGCCAAATACAGAATCATTACCAGATATATAGCTCTATTTCCCTGGAGATTGATGACATCACACCCTAGTTTACTTCATGGGAAAGGAGGAGAAAATTCCACGTTGCTGAATAAAAGATTTAAGAACCAAAGTGGATGATAGTAGAAGATAAGTCTAGCATTTAATTTCTCTTCAAAACAATAAGTTTTAGGGGGCTGGAGAAATAGTTCAGGAGTTGAGTGTGCTTGCTGCTCTTTGAGAGGCCCTGAGTTCCATTCCCAGTATCACCCTATAGCTCAGGCTGCAGGGGATCCAAGCTGTCTTCTGGTCTTTGTGGATTCCCACGCCTGCTACAGATACACATACATACATACATACATACAAACAAACATACATACATACATACATACAAACAAACATACATACATACATACATACATACATACAAACAAACAAACAAACATACATACATACATACATACATAGAAATGAGAATAAAATGTCTTTCAAAATAATGTTGCTAGTTAACTATTCCATATTTTATTTGTACTTCTTTGGCATAGTTTCTTCATTAAACCATAAGCTTTCTGAGGGCAAGAGGCACATATATCCATCTTAGTTTTTCTCACTGGCTCTCTGTCCAGTCCTTCCAACTTCTCCAATACTAAGAACAAGAACGGGCATCAGGTCTGTGGCACCCTGCAGTCTGACCTTCAGGTGCCCTGGACCAACAGATTGCTAAACACTTTGCATATCCATCACCAGCTATTCTTAAGAACTGAGACTTCACAAGAGCAGGGAGCGTTATCTACTTCTTTTTTTTTTTTTTTTTTTTTTTTTCCCTAACAGCACTCATAGTAGTTTCTACTATCTGGTCAATATTCAACAAATCTTAATTAAACAAACAAATGAAGAAATAAGAATTGACTGATATTCCAATAAGTAATACTTACTGAGTACTGCTTAGAAAAAAACAATGTGTGTGCATGTTTGATGTGTGTGCTAATGCATATATGTGTCCATGTTTGTGTGTGCACCTGTGTATAGGTGCATGAAAGCAGGAGGTCAACATAAGTCATCAAGTGTCAATTGCTCTCTACCTTATCTGTTCACGCAGTCTCTCATTGAACATTTGTCTAGGCTAGCTGACTAGCAAACTTCAGGGATCCCCTGTCTCTATTTCCTCGGTGATGGTTTACAGGTGCAGGCCACTGTGTCTGACTATTTTGCCTTTTTCTTTTAATAGGTGCTGGGGAATTGAACTGAGGTCCTCATGCTTGCTCAGCAAACACTTTACTGACTAAGACATCCACCTCAGCCCTGAGAAATATTTTTATAGTCTCCAAACAGAAGAATTAATAATAATAAAGAAAATAGAAACAATGCACAAGCAGTAAACTATTCTAGACCTGTATCCCTATATTCAAATCTCTATCAACCTTTGCCTTTCTTAGTCTCCCTATCATAATCCTATGCAAGAGGTTCTGCACACATGACCTACAAGTTACTCTTGTGTTTTGAAGGGAGAAAAGTTTGGGATCAAGCACTTCATACAGAATAAAATCAGCTCAGTTCTTATTTTTTGTATCTTCATTTCAAAGCCTTCTAAACATCTATCTGATTAATGAGTAGTTGATCTTAACTTGCATTCCATTCTCTATAATTAAACAGAATGGAGAATACCTAATGTGCACAAGCATCCTGGAAAACTACAGGAATGTATTCAGGTACTGTTCAATCTAAAACTTTTCCTCATTGTAAATCACCCTCAGAATTTTAATCTCTCCTTCTATTTTTTCCCACACCTTTGTATTTTAAGCATCTAAAGGCAAAAACTAGTTTTCCATCTATTTAGCATAATTTATTTATTGCCTTGGGCACTGATTTGCCATGTAATGTAAATAACAATACTATTTTGCATGGCAATTGTGCCTCTGGCAACTCTTTCAGACATTAATTTTCACTCCCTCCTTAAGGAATAGGTGAACACTGATATTATTAAGGCTGGGGCTAATGAAATCAGGCTCGAAGAAGAACATATTTGCAAGGAAGTTTAAATTTACTAGCTGTTAGTTTGGCTCTATATTGGCATCTATTTGTGTTTCACTAGAGCAAAAAATAAGTGCCTTTGGAAAAGCACTTAGGATCATAAAACTTCAATTGAGGTTCTCCTTTTACCTCTACAGGAGATTCTATTCTGTTTACTTTGTTTATTCATTTATTCATTTATTTATTTGCTTTACTGCACCTCTATGTGGCAGGAGAGGAGAGAGTGAGTCCAAACTGGCAAATGAAGCAAACAGTTCTGAGAGAGATGAAAACTCCACCCTCCAAGCCTGATACTGCTGAGTCTGCCTCTGAGGGTGCCTGTCTACTGAGCATGAATGCATGGAGCTGCTAACAGTCTTTTCCACTCTGGTTCATCTGCATCCTGTGATGTGTTTTTTTCTTAAAAGATTCTGTTTACTACTAGCCAGGTGTCTCTATCCAGGTCCTATAGAGTTTAGGGAGGGACAGCTTCAAATATCACCATAAACTGCATTGACAGCTGATGGGGTGGCCGCCACTGTAATCCCAATATAGGAGACTAAAACAAAGAAATGATACGTTTCAGAGCAATGTAGGTTACTTGTGACCTACGTCAAAAGAAAAGACCAAGACCATGGCCTAGGGCAATGGCTCAGTGGGAAAAGGTGCCCATCACCAAGCCTGAAGACCTGAGTCTGACCTCTGGGACCCATGTAGTGGCAGAAAAAACTGGACTCCAGCAATTTGTCCTCTGACCTCCTCCCTATGCTGTGCACACCCACATCACCACCGCTACCCTAATTCTGGGGAGTGTGCAAGTGCATTTTTTAAAAGATGGGATTGCTCCCATTACAAGAATTATGCAGCATGGCATTGTAGCCTAACACTCCACAGAAGGATGCTGCTGCCTCACTGACTGAAAGATCCAGTTTCCTATTTGTTTTTAGAGTCCAGCTACTTAATTGCCAGGAAAGACATCATGATTAACTGATCTCCTGTATCTAAAATTAAATGTCAACCCTATCATTTGAAGCCAGAGTAGCCTATAATAATCATGAACTCCACACACATCCAAATTAACTTGTGAATTAATAACAATCGAGATTTCTGGCTCTCTCCATCATGTAGCAGAAACCAGGAGGTAATTATAAATGAATATAGTAGTATTGTGATTAAGAAGAAAATTACACAAGGAGATCTAGTACCCTTCATCTTTGAAGTAGTTGCTGTCTTCGATATGATGCTGAATTTTAAACATGTTCACTAATTTTATCAATCAGAACAAATAAAAACATGCTAGCTCATAGACAGTGACCTCACAAAGGCTGTGCTAGCAATTCCTTTAGGATTTTTTTCATTTTCTTATAGTGATGCTGTGGGTTACTGGGGTTTTTATTTTTATGTGGCTCTCCTCTTCCATGATTCCTCTCACTAAAGTTCCACTGTCCTGTTAGGCATGTAGATAGCATGTTCTCCAGCATTCAGGGGTAAAGAGAACCACATTCAGAAGCCACACAATTGATGTGGGAGTGAAGCTCAGTGCTCACCTGCTCCTGTGTCTGGTGCATGGGAAGGCTGTGTGTATAATGGCTGTTTGATTGTATGGGAGAAAGAATTTTTAACCCCTCTAAAGGAAAAAGAAAAGGTCATACTGGTTTCCAGGCTCATCTACACTTCTTTCCTTCTATTTTACGTGGGAACATTTTAGAGCCTACAGTTTCCACACCAGGTACGTTTCCACAGCAAGTCGATCTTGCCTTCCCACACAGTGGCTGTATCTCATAATAGGGCACAGTGGCAAGCAAGGATGGAGTCAAAGGTGTTCTTTGATATTTATAGACAGATTGCTCTTAACTTTGCAACACTGGACTCTGACATAAAAGTAGCGTGTATCTCCTACAGAAAAAGCAAATCTTGGTTGTTGCTTTGTTTTTTGTTTTAATAAAATATATGGCGTATTGCTTTTATCCTTGTCTTCAAGAACCATGATACACAATTAAAGAATGTGATCATTTCCTTTCTGTTTAAGGTGATCATCTTTCATGCCATCAGCTAAGGAAGTTCAGAGATGACCTCTAAGCAGGTGACTATGTAGTGGCTTCTGAAAACCACCAGTACCAATGACCCTTCCCTCCCCTCTCAATTTTCTAAGTGTTGGCAGGGAAAAAATAAGCTCCAAATTATTAACTTGTTTATTTTTCCTTTTATCCCACATTAAATTAAGATGAGAAAAAAAGCCCCCGGGATGTGCTTAAACTGCCAGCACCACCTTGCATACCTGGAAGGGAATAGCCAGCTACATCCTCACGTCACACATCTCTGGAAAAGATGCTGTGCTGAACAAGATTCCTTACTTAACTTTATCCTTAACAGAAAATATTAAGAAATCCATGCATGCCACTTCCCATTGCTGTGGAATAATCCTCTTGTACACTAATGGCAATTCCATACTGAGAAAAGGTACCATGCCATGTGGTAAACATAAACAGAAATAGGGGTTAACTTAAGTGTAAGAGTTAGCTAGTAATAAGCCTGAGCTATCAGCCAAGCATTTATAAGTAATATTAAGCCTCAAAGTCAATTATTTGGGAAGTGACTGCCAGGTATTTGGGAACAGGTGGCTGGGATGGAAACATCCATTTACATCATAACTTCTCTGTGTCTTCATTACCGAAAGGCATGTGGATGGAAAACACATTCTCTAATTGTTCCTCAGCTCTGGCACTTTGTGAGTGTGTCTTCTTTTGTGTGATATGTCTCACTCTCTCTGCTCTCTAACCATCATTGATCTGTGGCTGAAAACAAGTTTAGATGGTAAGCTGTGGTTAAACTGGCCTCTCTTGCTTTAGTCAAGGCAAGTTGTCTCTCATTTCCATCTCCAGACTGTAGTTCTAATGTACTCAGAAAATAGGTCTATGATGCTACTCATCTAATCACTGACCTTCAATGTACCTGTTTTCAAACAACATGCAGGGGAGAAACAGTGTTTTAAATACTTGAAAGGCAGCCTCGCATGGCTGCCCTCAGAATCATTCCAACTGCCTTGTCTCCAATGGCAACAATTGAACCAACTTGCAAAAATGTACTTTAAAATTAGGAACTTCCTCTTCTCCCTCATTTTTATCCATCTTCTCAGCATCTTTGGCTGAGAACTGTTAATCCCCATGAGCCTCTACACTTAGACCAGAGGCAGAGAAACAACAGATTGTCAACAAAACCAGTTTGTTTTGGGCTTTAGATTTCTACCAAAGAGGGAACAAACAAAATCTGAATAGGCGTTGGGAGCAAAATCTACTGGTTTGCTAAGTGGGTTTAAAAGTCAGGAAACCTGTTGCTGTGAACACCAAAACAAATAGCAATGTGAAAAAGACAAAATAAGGAAGTTAAAATAGACCTACTGATGACAACTCCTTTGAGTGGTGGCCCTCTGTGAGAGCAAGTAATATATCCACAATGATAGGCAGTCATAGCAGTGAACAGCCTTCCACAGAGCATATCACTCCCAAACCATAATATGACTTTACTCATTCTATGACTTAAAGAAATACTGGTTTCTAAAACCAAAATTACCCCTGGTGTTCCATGGGCTACTAACTGAGAACCCCGGAATAATCAAAGAGCCAAAGGACCCATGCACTAAGAGGACAGAGGGAGTGAAGAACTGCTTAATAAATGCTGCCCAGGATTTCTTGTCCCTTGTTCCATGTTACACACCTACATCCATCCTTGTAAGGCAGAAATAGCACATGGCCATGTTTTACTGAGTCCAAAGCCCACACACTTTCTGCCCTGTCATATAATCACTAACCTGGGCTAATCAACTGATTTCACTTAAAGACACTTATACAATAATTTGTAATTTGAGAAGATGGCCTCAAATACTAAAAATTGAAAAGGATGCTAGGGCTCCTTGCTACAGAGATAGCATGTCTCCCTGGTGACAATAAGGAAACCTCTTTCCCCAGACAGAAGAATCTACTGAAAATACGCACTTTCACCGTCCTTGGTCCCTGCCCTATTTCATCTTCATTTTCCAGAAAGCAAGCGAATGGAGTGATGTGCTGTTTTCTCTTCCAGAAGAAAGAAAACAGATAAGTGCCTGGCTCAGATCTGTGCTCTTGCATCCTCCAGCATGACTCCTAACACTCTTACTCTGCATTCCTCCAAGTGTGTGCTTCAGTCACAGTACAAGCAACATAGCCAAATAAATTCCAAACAAGCCACTAGAAACCCAAACAGAACACTAAGCCCAAACATACCAGGAGTGTTCTGCTCATAGAAACCTGCTGGCTCAGCAGCAAATCCTAGGCACAACACTGTGCTTTCCACAATGGCTGACTCGGAGCCAGATGGCTCTCATAAGGCCCACTGACACCTGCTGACTACTCGGCCAACAGTCCTCCTCTCTCCTTCACAACCACTTGTCTTGCCCTTGTTCCTCCTCTCTTCTCAGATGCTTCCTCTCCTCCGTCATTCACTGAATCCCTTCTCCAATGTTTGGCTTAAGCACAGCCTTCACCAGGTAACTATCCAAACTCACTTGTCTCTCTGTGTCATGATATGGTAGAATTCTTACCACTTCGGTCTACAGAAGCGTCCGGTTCCATTTCTCCTGTTACTTCATATAAGATGGTTTTATCCAGTGTGGATAAAAAGCCTGTGTTTTAGAATTCCTTAGCAGTACCCCCCACCTTGTCTGGAATATTTCAATCAGCAACCAACATATTTCACAATTACCTGTAGACTAACTCAATAAATTTACTGTTGTTAAAAGTCCTTCCCTGGAGGAGATGTAAATAACATCTACCCTCTCCACCTAAAGTTCCAACAACAAACCAAAGTATAATTCCTCCAAAGATTGCCCTGAGGAATCAGTGAGTATATTGGGCTTGTTTACAGAGCTTGGGAGAAGGGTTACCTGTAGGAGCATGGGTGATTCTAAAGTAGCCACCCAGGAAAGCTTTTACTCAATACAGATAATAGCTTCCCCATGGTTGCATCAATGAAACCTTGTCTTGCCTACTCTTTCCCCAGCCTATATAGCCTAGCCCCTTCCTGAGGTCCCAAAACCATGTACAATTAGGGCAGAATTGCATACAACTGCCTGGAAGGGTGGGCTGGGTACTCAGATGAGGGTCTAATAACATTTCCCACCCCCTCCATGAGGGAATGTCAATAGTCAACAAGCCCAGCTGGGATGGTTCTTTGCAAGTGGACACAGCTGGTCTTATGTTCACTGTGGGGAACAGTGCTGGGCCACATCCACTATTTGGAAATGACACTCTTCTCTTCAAAGTTTAATATCCCATCATGCTCCTAAACATAAATTTTAAGTCTATTTATTAGCACCTTTATACAAATTTTTCCCTACTTCTCCGCATTGCTTTCTCTATTTAATATCTTTCCTCTCACAATTCTCTGTGCTAACAAAATCAAAGCATCCATGTCACTTAGTTCTGGAGAGATGATGGTACCAGGCAGATAGATAGATAGGTGGGTAGATATATGATAGATGATAGATAGATAGATAGATAGGTAATAGATAGATAGATATGGCTTATTATAAACATGATATATTTTATATAAATATACATCATGAAATATGTACATGTGTAAAATATTGTATATGTGTTTCATCTAAAATTTACATGTGTATGCATAAATATAGGCCATGGATTAATTCAATGATTTAATTGCTAAATGTTTGCCAAGTTACTAGCATAGGGGAAGGAAAACTCAGCAATGTAGCCTCACCATGAAGTCTATAGATGGGAACATCAGGCCTAGAGAAATTACTTTTTTAAGTCTACACTCGATAGAAATGGAATATAAGATTTGGAAAGCAGCTATCAAAGTTCATCATAAATTCCACAGGAAAACATCATGAGGATTTCCACTGGGCCACAAGGAAATTGTGGTGGGACAAAAATGCTGCAAGAGAAAATTTCCCTACAGAGCCTCAAAGCAAATATACCCTATACAATACAAGTCATCTGCAGGCCTATGTTTACTGTGGTCCAGAACTATCAGCAAGCAAATCTTCCTGGTAATGCCAGAAATTCTGAGTTCTCATCACTAGCATAGATCTACTGTACTTGAATCTCTAGCTACTCATTTCCCCAAGGAATATATCTGTATCCCCCCCTCCACTCCAGGGCTCTAATGTTGGTCTCTGCACAATACTTTAGAGCCATGGCTACATACTATACTAACCTGGTATTACAGAAATATACAGTAGACTAGGTGATGCTTCCCAACTTAAGGCCCTCATCCATGAGGAGACCATAAGAGGAGAAAAACAAAGATGGTCACTAGTCATTAGATTTCACCACAGAGTCCTATTCTTTCTTGCTCACTCTCAATATAGATAGATGATGATGATGATAGATGGTAAATAGAAATATATATATTCATTCTTCATTTTTCCGCCTCCTCCCATGCTGGGGATCAAATATCAAAAAAAGTGACACAGGCATGCCAGACAATGCCTCTGCCACTGAACTATACACTCACTTTTAATTTGTATGCTGCTCAAAGTACAAAGCAAGAAAAACACATACAACTTTCTAGAAATAGCCTAGTGCGACATTTCTGGATGTACCTAGAGCTGTGGCCTTCTTCTGCGTTCACTCTTCCCTCTCGTTCTTCTCCACTTCCATCCTCTTCCCTACAATGGTCCTCAAAATGTAACCACTGGTCCAGCAGTATGGGCACTGCCTGGAAACAGAAACCCTCAGGCTCTGCCTCAGATCTGCTGAGTTGGAAGTTCCCAAAGTTCAGCCTAGCACCCTGGGGTCTGAGATGTTTCAGGTGCATCTAATGCAAGCTAAAATTTAACAACTATTCTAGTTTCCTTCTGTTGCTGTGACAAATATTACCATCAAAAACAGGTTAGAAAGGGAAAAGGTCACAGTGCATCAATGAAGAAAGTCAGGGCAGGAACTCAAGCAGAAGCTTGAAGAAGAAACCATGGAGGAATGCTCCCAGGCTTGAGGATGCTTATATTAAGTCAGCTTCTTTTACAGCCAGGATTATCTGCCTGGGAGGCAGTGCTGCTCACAGTGGGCTGGACCCTCCTACATAACTAAGACAATCAATAAAGACTGGCACACACATGCTCATAGACCAACTTCATACAGGCCATTACTTGAGACCTTTCAGGGGATTCCAGGCTTCATAAAGATGATAGCTGGTGCTCACTTGGATAGCAATCAAGTGGCAAAAAAGCAGTTCCCATCAGCCCTTCTGAATCCTAACTGTCCTCCGCTTGGAGAAACCGGAAGAGCACAGCTGCCCTCCGTGGAACAAAATCCAGGCCCATCCGATCCCAGGAGTCCATCTGCTGACTTTGTGCACCCCTAACTTCTATGGCAAACCTTAACCTGAGAACTAATGCCAATACTCTCTTTATCTCACCCATCCTAAGAACCAGGCAGCCTCAGTCAGGCACACAGATGAACCCTACCCTGCTCAGTCTAAAATAAATAACTGGACATGTGTTCCAGAGTTAATGGAAATGGCTCCGATAGTCTGACTTCCCATCATTTGTGAGGAAGAGGTCAGTATATGGGTTTGAATCTCTGCTTTCTAAGCACCAGCTTTCAAGTTCACCAGGCACTTGGAGGAAGTGGTGGCCTTTTCTTTTCCCTCAAGTCAGACTCATGGGGTTACCACCTGGAACCACCAAATAAATATTTAACAGTATCTGTCCATAATTAAATTAATTATCAATAATTAAAAGTTTTTTAAGAACGTGAAGTTTAGTTTTTTTTTTTCTACTTAGGGATGTGAGGATTCCAGTACTACAATTTAATTCTGAACCAAAATTACAAAAGGAAGTGAAGAGTGTGGAGAAAATCCATCTCTAAAGTCACACCACCCACCACCAGCTACCTAATATAGCGGAATGTATTACCTCTTATGCTTCATAAATCTTAATTAAAGCCGTTAGCTTTTCTATTATGTGATCGAGAAATGCCCCATTAAAGTTAAACCGTTCCTACAAGTAATTACACACACACACACACACACACACACACACACACATACACACACACACACTGCTCTAAAATTGCTTCACATATAGTGGGAATGTTGTCTACTAAATCAAAAACTTGCAGAATTTCATTAATGCAAGCTTTTTTTTTAATCTCCCAAAAGTCAGATATGTCCCAGAGGAAGCCATGCGCTCATAGCTCCTTATAACACAATTTAGTGCTTACAAACACAACTAAAGTATTTAAACACTTACAGGGTTGTCATAAATGCTTTTCTCATTCTTGATCAAATTCAACCTTACACTTAATACAGTTAACTGAAGTTATTTAATTTAAAAACTTGAGACTCCAGCCTCAAAAATTTATAACAGTATAAATGCAGTTACTTGGCTATAGGAACCGTATACTATGGGGACTCCATTCTTCAATCTGAAACACAAATGCCAGAGCCAGTGAGGGAATATTTTTAAAAGTAGACATTATTTTAAATAACTTGTGGCACATCGAAGAAAGGAAACAAACTTCAAATCCAAACAAAGAGAGAACATTCTTACTCGTACAGTGGTTTCAGTCAGCCGTGAACACACTAGCGAGAATGAAGAGTTTGCTTCTGTGTCTATGTCTGTCTTCAAACCCGTGCAAGACAAACTGATGAGTAGGTTAGCTAGTGGGCTAACTTACTAACTAGGTGGGAGATGTTACTGGTAATTCTCCATTTTCTCCAAAGGTGAAGTTACTTTACTATTTGGAATCATTTGGTATGTTAAAAGATGGACAAGATTAGATGTTAGCATCAGAACCACTGGCCCTAGAAGAAGGACCAGCAACACAATCGTGCCAGCAGCTTGGTCCTAGGACACACTGATGTGCACATTCACAAAACATGACACGACACAGGGCAGAAAACAGCTACACTAGGGTGTGATGGGGAGCCCAATCCAGAAAACTGTAAAATCTCTCAAGGCTGATGTCACTTCCTCAACAGAAATCCTTGTTTCATCCCTTCATGGACATCATAATATGATTGTAAGTGTACGTGCAAAACTATTTTTATCAGAATTTATAATGAGTGAAGTGTCCTCAAAGTGTGTGGGAGGAGGTCAGTTTTTCTTGAATGTGATTATATCAGAATGAACACATTGACTCCTTCTCCCGGGGTGATACCCAGGCCACAAAAAAAAAAAGATGTGAATAGATTACTATTCACCTCATAGTACATAAACCATTAAATTTTCATTTGACAGAAAATTAAAACCCCAAAATTTGAAACTAGAAAAAAGAATGCTAAATTGAATTAATTAATGCTTCTACTTAACAACAAACACAAATGGCCACAGTGCATCCTGATATTAAATATAAGGTTTTCAACATAAATTTCTTATAGTTACAAATACATTAATTTATTGAAATGCCTCTTGCTTTGTGATTATACTTTATGAATATAAATTGCACTAGTGAAACACATTTGCATTCTTTCTTATTAAGTGTGGCATGTAAAATCATACTTATTTTTTTTAAAAGTTTCCTAGGAGAAAGAAAGGTTGGACATGAGGAGAAGCTCCAAGCAGAATAAAGGAAAGATTAAGCATGCTACTGCACTTAGCCTGACAAGGAAAAGAAACATCTCCTCAAAGGGTGAAGCTGAGTAAAATAAAAGACAGGGGCACATTAGCAGATGTTCAATACAGGTTTAAAAATAGACACAGTAATAGCACAAGTCACTGATAAAGGGACAAGCAAGACCCAGAGCCTAATGACCAAACACACTAAATGACTGCTCAGAGGTCAAAGGGCTGTGGAAGTGGAGAAGACAGACTTGAAAGTCTTTTCCTCAGTGCTGAGAACCTGAGGAGAGAGAAATATTTTCTGACAAAAGGACCACTGTGCTTTAACAGAGATGGGAGAGCTGCTCGGAAAACCCACTGAAGACCACCTAGTCCTGGACAAAGACCAGGGAGTGCGTGTGATCTACGGGAAAGAACAGTCCTGTGTCGCTCGATGATGACCACATTCTCAACTCACAGTAGATGCAGACCAGATGCCTTCAAATCATGACGGGCTTTTCTTTAAAAAAAAAAAAAAAAAAAAAAAAAAAGTAGATAAGTAGATTCACAGGCAATGATTTTCGTCTGAACCAGTGTCCTTAGACTGGGTCACTGTCCATGAACCATCCTGAGTGACACCTCTCCTACAAACCTCAGCCCCTGGCTCAGGGAAGCTCTGGTTCTAATTTTTTGGTGACTATGGCAAAGCAGCCCCAGAGGTTGTGCCTGCATATGGATGCCGGATCTAACATCCCGCAGTTCCAGGTCCCAGACAGTGAAATGAGAATCCTGAATCACACAGATGCAAGCTGGCCATTTAAAGCAGTGGTTCTCAACCTGTGGGTCATGACCCCTTTTGCAGGGATCACCTATCAGATATCCTGCATGTCAGATATTTACATTATGATTCATAGCAGTTGCAAATTTATAGTTATGAAGTAGCAATGAAAACAATTGTCTGGTTGAGGGTCACCACCACATGAGGAACCAGTATTAGAGTCTCAGTGTTAGGAAGGTTGAGAACACATGATTTAAAGCAAAACAATACACATAAATGGGGGGGTGGCCCACTGACCTACTACTATTCAAATCCACGATGCTTATAAACATGTATGCCAAGCAAACAAACATTATCAGGTGACTGGTGTTCCTGGCTTCAAAGAAAAGATGCCCAAGTTTCTGCCTTTCCAGGAAACCATAAATTAGAAGGAATCAGCTAGTACTGACCTCTGTGGCCTTCAAAATATAGTTGCTTCATTGACTTCACTAGAATAAAAACAAAAGACTGGATAAATAACATTTATTCTTCCCATGCAATAATTTTGACTGCCTCTCTAGCAAACTAAAACTAATTCAATTTCTCCAAAGAATCCAGTGGAAAAGAAAACAACATCCCTGAATAAAACTTTGAAAATAAATACTCATTTTAAACTAGCATTTTACCTGAAACGGCACACACTCTGTGAATAAGTAATGACTAAAAATTAACAAGCATATGTACAGAGAGAGAGCAAGAGTGTGTGTGTTCCAGGTACATTGGCAGACTAGAAGCTTCGTCCGAGTGGCCCAGTGAAGAAGAGATTGAGAACAGGAAAAAAACAAAAAACAAAAAAAAAACACTTTATTCCATGAAGAAAACGAGAGGAGGGCTTTAGAAAATCCACGAAGGTAGCAAAACAATTCCTCAAACAAAGTGCAGCTACGAAAGAAGCAATTCCCTCGAGGTTAAGAAATAAGTCAAGGATGGAGCTCAGGCTGTAAGGCAGGAAGGAGACAGGGATGGCCACTTCCCAAGGCAAGCCAGATTGGGTAGTCCTACCCTCTATGCCAGCGCACACACACAGGAGCGACAGGGACTCCTCTGGAGAATGGACAAGGAAGGCCGAGAAATCCATTTGGGCACACTGTGTATGACCTAGAGGGCAGATGTCTCTGACCATCTTGAGAGAGATCTTAACATTAAAACTGAGCTACGCAGGGGGTCTTTCAGGCAGCCTCAATGTGGTCTGCCACAGTATCAAGGAAAGGAGAGGCCAAGAGAGGCAGTTGCAGGGAACAGCGGGCTGGTTGAAGGCCAGCACAGTGCAAATGGAAAACCACCTCGGTGTCGGGAGGGCAGAGTTCATCAGTTTCGACTTACAGTGGGGTTTGATGGTCCTGAACCTGAGGCGGGCAGGCGGGCAGTCTCTGGGGGCACCAGTCTGTCCTCCACAGCTGTAGACCCTGTTCTTCTGGATCCCTGCAGCTGCATCCCTCCACCAGGGTGATTAACACCCCGGGAGTCTTGAAAGCACAAAGACAGGCCCTCCTGCCTTACAGATCTCAACAACTCAGCAGAGGACTGCCCAAGTTCACAACACATTTGGGGAACACCTGTCAGAACGTTAGTCACTGCAGGGGCGGGGGGAGAGGGAAGGGGGGAAAGGGGTATGATCATGGAATCTGAAAAGGAAAAGAGAACCTGCCTCACCCACTGACAACAAAGCTAAGTGGGGCCAGAAACAACCTAAAGGAAGACAGCTCTGATGGGCATGAGACACAATACAGACTTAGCAACAGCATAAACTGTAGGAAAGAGCTGGTAAGCTAACTCCGACGCTTGCCCCTTTTGGGGAACCCATCTTCCCTGGAACTGCTCCAACTTTCATCTTATTTCACCATTTGAAACAAAAGAGGCATTTGTAATCCCTTTTATTTCTTTGAATTAATATTAATTTTTATTTATTCTTTGAGAATTCCATACATTTTTAAGTTTTTATTTTATTGAGAGAGAGAGAGAGAGAGAGGTTGAGAGAGAGAGAGAGAGAGAGAGAGAGAGAGAGAGAGAGACCCATAAAGTCCATGAGATTTTCAGCTCCCCAGGAGCTGGAATCTGGGAACTAAACTTGAAGTCTCAGAAAGAGCAGCAGGCATGATTAACACTGAGCCCTCTTTCCAGCCCTGTATGGATTTCTTTTTACTATTATACTACTTTTAGCAGAACCTTTATTTTGCTGTATTTTTTTATTTTTATGTTTTTATTTTTTAGTCAGCTTCATGCACTCACTTTAGCTTGTAAAAAATATTATTGGGCAGATGTATTTTTTTTCTTTTCTTTTTCTACTCACTCCAACCCCTCATTTTTCTTTTGTGGCTTCCTCTCCATCTTTAGTGGAATCTTTTTAAAAGTAACGTCTTCATATTTTTTTTAAATTATATTATAACTACACCATTTTCCCCTTCCCTTTCTGCCTCTAAATCCTCTTATAGACTCTCCTTGGTCTCTTCTTAATTATTATGAGGTGTGTGTGTGTGTGTGTGTGTGTGTGTGTGTGTGTGTGTGTGTGTGTGTTCCTAAATATAAAAATACAACCTGCCTGGTCTGTGTAATGTGACTTGTATGTGTACGTTTTCAGTGCTGGCCATTTGGTATTTGATAACCAGCTGGTGAGCTCTTCCCTGGGTAAGACATTTCTCCTGCTCTCTGTATTCCTTAGTTGCCTGTGGTTCTTTGTGTGGGGTTGAAGCTTCATGAGCTTTTCCCTTTCTTCAATGGCATGTCTACTGGTCTTATCACTTTTGGGGGTCATATTTGGGAAACCATGTAGGTGAGACTTCAAAGATATAACTTCTCTGACATTTCTAGGAGATTCGGTCTTACAGAAAATGTCCTGCTCTTACAATCGTCCACAATAATCCATGAGCCTTAGGCACAGAAGTTGTGTTGTAGATATATCAGTTAGTATTTGCCCATCTGGACTGATAATGTTTTCCCTCTAAGAGCCATAAACATAAACACACACGCACGCGCGCGCACACACACACACACACACACACACACACACACACACACACATACACACACACACAAACAACCAGGCATGAAAAGATGAGAAGCACTCTTTTGAGTCATGGATTAGGGTTGGTCAAGAGATTCCCAAAACATTACAAACTATTGCAACTGCCCGTGACACCCCACTCCACCCCTCAGAGGTAGAAGGTAAAGCCCTATTGCTAAAGACAATATGAACTTCAGACTACAGGGCCCAGAAGCCTCTGAGCTACAATTAACCTGACAGCCTCCTCCCTGAGAGCTAGCTCTCATGGTACCAGAAGGCACCATGCAAGCTTCCAAAGGAGGGAAGCAACCAATGAGCCACAACAATGACCATCATGGCACAATAACCCAATGGGTGAAACACTGATGCTCATATCTTGGCAGTAACCAACAGCTCTCTAATGGACTTAAGACCCACTCAACAAGAGGGAAATGCTTCCCGGTTCTGGAAACTTAGCCAACTATGTAGGGCTAGTGAAGTCATGGATCTTAGAAGGGACCCTGATGCAGAATATTTGTTTGACTGTGCAAAGATTCATTTGTTAATTATATAAAGATGAGTTGCTGTTTTACCTTGCCTGCCTAAGGCACCTTATTGGTCTAATAAAAATCTGGATAGCTAATAGCAAGGGAGGCAGTATAGGTGGAACTTCTGGGCAGGGAGAGTAAGTAGGAAGAGGAATTTAGGCTTGGGGGAAAAAAGAAAAAAAGACATCAGGGAGACACCAGGGGCCAGCCAGTTAGACACAGAGGTAGCAGGAAAGTAGGACATACAATGAAAGAAAAGTAAAAAGCCCCAAGGCAAAACATAGATGACTAGAAACAGGTTAAATTAAGTCAAAAGAGCTAGTAGGACAAGCATAAGCTAAGACCAAGCATTCATAATTAATAAGTCTCTATGTCTTTACTTAGGAGCTGGTTGGTGGCCCAAAGAAAGTTCTAACAACAAGAACCTACAAGTTCTCAAGTTCTACTGTATTAAACCAGCACAATCCCTAACTACATGTCCTGACATCCACAAATAAGTACAGTTTTCACCTATCATCAAGAAAACTTAAGAGACCATTATTTCATTAAAACACACAGACACACACTCTCTCACACACACACACACACACACACACACACACCTGATCAAAATGCACAGTTGTGAAGCCCAGTTGCCTCAATTTTTAATAAACTATATTTTTATGTTTTACTAACTTCCTACACGTTACCTAATTTTAAGATTTTTTTTTATTGGAAAATACTTTCTGTCTAAGCTGTTGTCCTTTCCATTCCCCCCTCCATAACTTTCTTCATAGTCTACATTCCTCTTTTCCTTTCTTTTATCTATGATTCCTTTATATCTAATTCTATTCTCTCCCACCTCCTTCCTTTATTCATTCATTTACTGTCTACACACTCATCTTGATTGAATTTCAACCCTACCCACACAATCTATAGGAGTTCTGGCATTTTCTCTTGCATGGTTATTGCTAATATATCTGTAAACTTTAATAAATTCAAAGGGTATTTCTATAACTTGCAAGGCTTTGTGACATTGCAGTTTGTTTTCTGATCTCAAGTGGTATTAAAAATTAAGTTCTCAAGAGCAAGCTGATCTGTAGGAAGATCCCTGCTGTGGTTTGAATGAGAATGGCCCCCATGGGCTCACAAATTTGAATGCTTGGTTACCAGATGGTTGAACTGTTTGGGAAGGATTAGGAGGTGTGGCCTTGTTGGAGGAGATGTGGCCTTGTTGGAGGAGGTGTGGCCTTGTTGGAGGATGTGTGGCCCTCACTGGGAAGGGCTTAGGGAATTTAAAAAGCCCAGGGCATTTGCAGTCAGCACTCTTTCTTGCCTCATCATTGTAACCTCACAGGTGAGCTCTCAACTGCCATTTCAGTGCCACGCCTACCTGCTGCCATGCTCCACCACATGATGTCCAGGCTCCACTATTCTCTGAAACTGTGAGCCCAGATTAAATACTTCCTTTTATAAGCTGTGTTGGTCATGGTGTTTTGTCATTGGAATAGAAAACTAACTAAAAGAATTCCCAAATAAAAGCCAAAGAGATATAATGAGATTGATGACTACCTTATATGCCATCCTAGAGCCTTCATCCAGTAGATGATGGAAGCAGAAGCAGACACCCACAGCTAAACACTGAGCTGAACTCCTGGAATCCAGTTGCAGAAAGGGAGGAGTGATGAGCAAAGGGGTCAAGGCCAAGCTGGAGAAACCCACAGAAACTGCTGACCTGAACAAGGGGGAGCTCATGGATCCCAGTCTGATAGCTGGGAAACAAGCATAGGACTGACCCAGACCCCCTGAATGTGGGTGTTAGTTAAGATTGGGCAGATGGGAGATGTTATTCTGTAAATATGTTTCTCATACTGGTTAATGAATAAAGCACTGTTGGCCAATAGGAAAGCAAGATAGGAGGGACTAGGAGACAAGGAGGAAAGAGGAAGTAGTAAGGAGGAGTCAGGATGGAGATCCTGGAGAGCAGCACACCAGGCCGTGGGTCCCCGGTAAGATGAGCCATGTGAGAATACTTAGAGTAATAGAAATGGGTTAATCATTAAGAAAGAGCTAGCCAATAAGAAACAAGTAACAGGCCAACAGCATTATATCAAATACAGAGTCTCGGCATGTTATTTGGGGCTGGCACGGCAGGGGGACCAGGTGGCCAGAGGGGAAAACATACTCGTTACATGTTGGGCCTCTGGTAGTGGATCAGTACATATCCCTAGTATACAAATGGACTTTGGGAGCCCATCCCACATAGAGGGATGCTCTCTCATCTTAGATACATGGGGAAGGACCTAGGCCCTGCTCCAAATGATGTGACAGACTTGGAAGATCCCCCATGGAGGCCTCACCCTCCCTGGAGCATAAAGAGGATGAGATAGGGGGTTGTTGGGTGGCAGGAGAAGAGTGGAGGGAGAGGGAACTGAGATTGTCATGCAAAACAATGTTGTTTGTAATATAAATTTTAAAAAAAAGTCAAAAAGATACCAACCAACAATGTGCAAATCACAACACACAAAAATATGGAACATGAAAAATCAAGGTAAGGGAACTTTTCCAAAACGTCATAACTCCTCAACTGCTGAATCCAGAGGTCCTGCAATAGGTAGTAAAGATGGTAAATGACCTTAAAGAACAGACAAGTAAGTGGATGCGTTCAATCCACAGAATGTCAGCAACATACAGAGAAATGCGGCAAAATGGGTGGGAGAGATGGCAATCGGGTTGAAAAGGCCAAGAACACAAAAGAAAAAACTAACAAGAAAGGAGATATTCTTTTAAGGAATAGAAATAATGGAAATGAAAATTTCAATGAAGTAAGAAAACAAACAAATAAAAAAAACACTGAAAATAACACCAATAAACTTGACCAAGTAGGGGGGAAAAAGCATAATAAGGGATGGAGGATGAGGTCAATGTATTTAAAAGCAGCAAAGAAAAAAATAAATGAGCATGACCAAGGAATCCAGGACCTCTGGGATAAAAAGCCGTTGTACAGTAAAGAAGCTGAGATAGACAACTGAGAGCATCAAGAATCTATTCAATGAAATGATATCAGAAATTTTCTAAAATCTTAGGAATCAAAATAAGTATTTAGAATCCCAAAAATATATGACCAGAAAAGAACCAATACTATTACAGTCAAGATGCCAAAAATACAAACTAAAAAGATGCTATTAAAGATTACAAGGGAATCATACCAGAATACTACAAAAGCAAACATACCAGAATAATAGTAGTGTTCATCAGCAACCCCAAAGGCCAGAACAGCATGGAACAACACATTTCAATCACAGCCAGCCAGTATTTCTATAGCCAGCAAAGCTGGTTACAAAACTGAAAAGGACACAAAGATATTTTGAGATAAGTGCAAACTAAGGCTATCCATGATCATTAAGCCAGTGCTGCAGATGATATTTAAAGAATACTATGGACAAAGGAGGAGAAAACAGCCTCAATGACAAGTATACAAAACAGACAATAGATTTCGTGAGAGGAATACATGGACAAAGGAGGGCTAGGAAGAAGTCTATCATGCCCAAACTCTAAGCTTTCAAACTTCTAAAACTAATAAGAGAGAAAGAGAACAATATCCCAATCAGCCAGAAAGAAACTTACAGGCATTAGTAAACATTTCTCTACAATAATCTTCAATACATATTTCCTGACTTTCCCAATAAAAAGATGCAGACTGGATGGTTGGATTTAAAAATTATACCCAATTGCTGTCAGTCTGTAAAATGCACACCTTACTGGTAATGATACCCACTGACTGAAAGTCAAAGTATATGAAATAATCTACCACAAATGAAAGCCAAAACAAGCTGAAATAACCATTCTGATAGCTATAAAAAAAGATTTCAAATCAAAATCAATCGAGGGATAAAGAAAGCCACTACATATTAATACAGAGAACAATTCATTTAAAAAATAGGAAATTGTGGGGTCTTCGATTTCATAAAACAAACACTAAAAGTTATAACCTGTCAATAGGTCCTGGTAATGTACTAGTGGGTGATTTTAGCACCCCACTTTTAGGTTTAGAGAGGTCATCTAAAAACTAAAAATAAACAAAGAACCCTTAGAGTTGAGCTACACCAGAGGTCAAGTGCACTTAACAGATCCATACAGGCTATTCCACCCAAATGATACAAAATAATTAATCTTCTCAGTGGCCTTTGGAACCTTGTCTAAACTAGATCACATGCTATACCCCATAGAAGTCTTAACACTACTATGGAGCTCAGTGGCTATCTTGTATCATATCAGATTACAGTGTAATAAAACTAGAAATCAACAGCAAAAGAAGCTAAACAAATACACATTAAAAGCACACTCTTGGAATATCTAGTAGATCATTGAAGAAATCATGGAGGAAATTTTTACAATCCTAGAATCAGATGAAAATTAAAATATAGCATACCAGATCCTTTGGGATACAACTAAGGCAGTTCTGAGTGGAAAGTGTATAGCTCTGAGTGCTTGCTTTAAACAGAAATCTCAAATATATAACCTAATGTTTCACCTCAAAGTCTTAAAAAAAAAAGCAGAAAACAAAAGTAAGAACAAGCCAAACCCAAAAGCAGTAGACAGCAAGAAATAATAGACTGGGGCAGAAATTTGTGACATAAAGACAAAAAAATAAAAAAATAAAAAAGCCCACAGAATCAATTAAATAAATAATTGGTTCTTTAAACCAATAAACAATATTGACAAACTTCTAACCAGAGAGAAAATAAAAATTAATGAAATTAGAAACAGAAAATATATTATAAAATGGTCCAATAAAATCAAGAGAATTATCATGGAAAGTTCTGAAAACTCATACTAAAAAGAAATAAAACAGGGAAATTACATACCTGTCCTACCAAAATTAAATCAAGAGTACATGATCAGCCTATACAGCTTTGTAGCAAGCAACAAGATTGAAGCAGTCATAGAATATCTTCCCAACAAAGAAAGCCCAAGACTAGAATGAAGGAAATGAGGCTCATTCACAATATCTTCAAAATAACGAAGACCTAAGAATACCTAAGAATAAATTCAGCCAAGGAGTTGAGAGATTCCTACAACAAAAACTGACACAGTGGGTCAAATATAGAAGAAAATGGTAGATGACGAAAAAAGTCCCCTCTTTAATATGTGATACTAAGAAACTCACTTATCCACATAAGAGGAATGAAACTAGATTCATATCTCCCATTCTCACAAAAATCAACTTAAAAAGGATAAAAGACCTTAATATAAGACCTGAAACTTTAAAAATTTAGGGGAAAGTACACAGAAAACTTCACGTTCTAGGCATAGATAACAACTTTCAAAAAGGGCAATAGCATAATAATCTGAAAAATTGTTAAAGGGGATCACATGGACTTATTAACTACAAAACTACACAACAAAAGTAACAATTCCAAGAGTGAAAAGACAACCTAGAGAATGGGAAAAGATCTCTGCCTGCTATGTATCATACAGAAGGCTAAAAATAATTGTAAATTTTAAGCACCTGAAAACCATATCATCCAATTAATAAATGGGCCAATGAACAGATGTTAAAAAAAGAAATACACATGGCAAATAAATGCTTGACTTTTTTCAACAGTTTTAGCTTTCAAGGAAATACTAGTTAAAATTTCTTTGAGAGCCCATCTCATCCCATTGAGAACACCTATCATCAAGAGATGGAAAACAAAGCCAACAAATGCTGGCAAGGAAATGGGGAAAGAAGAATCCTTGTATACTGTTGGTGGGAATGCTAACTAGTACAACCTCTCACTATAGAAGCCAGTATTCAAATTTCTCAAATAATTAGAAGCAGAGCTACCATATGGTCCATGAATACCTCTCTTAGTCACATGCCCAAGGGCTCATACAACATATGTACATGCATGTTTGTTGCTGCAGTATTCATATTGAAGAAGTGTCTCCTATTTGAACATGGATCTCATCACCATGTCTACCAGTCTACATAGCTAGTTTGTTCCAGGGAACCTCTGTCTTAGCCTCCTAAGGGCTGGAATTACAGGCCTGCCACCATGCCTGCCCATTGTCATCATGCTTGCATGGCACATCATGCTTGCATGGCAAGCCATCTACATAGCCCCATAGTCAATTTTGTAATGCCAAATTGTGTGTTGTGTTCGAATTAGCATGATGCTAGAGACAGAAATCTGGTTCTGAATTCCACATCTGTCTTGGTCTAACAATGGGATCATCATTATTACCATGAAATAGTGGGGTCTGTTATCTAGTGAACAGAAGGATCTTAAAGTAGGAGACAAGACTAACTCAAACTAAGACCAGTATGGAAGAGGAAGTAGGGACAGACATCAGAATCATAAAGACCAAAGGAAAGAGGCCTGTGATCTTATGAAGTATAATGGTAGATGACTTCCAAATAATCACTATTAGTCGTATGGAACTTTGTAAATGAGCTACATCAGATTCTTGCAATTGGCTTGTATCTGGTGGACTTAGACATGTTCATTTGTATCCACTCTACTTCCATCATTCCAGAAACTGACAAAACTGCTAATCCCCCAGTAAGGTCATCACATCCAAAGTGTGAGTTCTATTGCGGTTTAATAAGGGTCAGGATAAACAAATAGGCCGAATAGATGTTTATTAAGGGAGAAACAACTCACAACACAGACAGATGAACACAGCAGTTAAAACTGGATGCTCCTCTCTCCGTGTCCTGCCAGAAAGACAGCGTTCTCCACCTCCTTCCGAGACCAAGCCCCACCGATCACTTCCGCCCCTGGCTCCACCCCTCAATGGGTGTGGTCAGTGCCACAGAAGCAGACACAGTGAATATCCCACTACAATTCCCCTTTTAGTCTAAAGAAAAGATTTAAGCTTGATACAAAACTATATACAAAATAGTGAATAACAAGTGTGCTCTAAGAAAAGGAAAATTGAGAACAAAACCACAAACATACCTAGTCCTAGGGAGAATTGTCCTAAGCTGGAAAGCTTAAGTCTAGTACCTAATATATCTAACTAGGAAGAGAGAATAATAGTTAAGATAGTTTAATCTACAACCTCATCAAGACCTGAGAAGGAAAATAACGATACTAGGGTAGATGGGAAGTGCGGAAGGGCAACTTCCAAAAGGTGCAGCCAGGACAGAAACAGCAAGCTACCTGGACAGTCACCCAAGGTCTCACAGCAACGTTGGTACAGCCAGTTTTGGCTAAGGCCAGGAGTATTTGACAGACCACAACAAAAGCAGGGAGGTAGAAAGGCTGTCTTACCCTGACTTGGCAAGGTTCAGCAGTCTTCTATGTTTGTCTCCTGTAAGCACATAGGACCGCATGTCCAAATCAGTGGTCAAGGTTGAGGCAGTTCTTGCCCAAGAGGCCATTAGCCGAAGCAAGGATGAACTCCAGAAGGAGCAACAACAGTGTCCAACACTGAGGACTTTCACTTAAAACTTAACAAGAGCTTATAAAATAGTTTTTAGAAACAAGGGAACAGAGACTAGCAAGACTTCTTGGTAGCAGCATTTTCTCGGTTGGATTTGTTTTGCTGTAGACAGAGAGTTGCTCGGCTCCTTTAAGGGAGGTTTCCAAAATTAGCATAAGCGGCAAAAAACTGCCTTGCTTTTAAAGAGCTCTGCTAACAATTCATTGGTGTGTACAAGAGCTGCAATGAAGGTTTACACTGTGTTTTTAAAAACTACGCTGGCTTGGGAGAGAAAAAGAAACAGGATACAATAGTTTAAAAAGAAAAAAGAAAGTAAAATGGATGGGTATGGTGGCGCACGCCATTAATCCCAGCACTCCAGAAACAGAGACAAGCAGATCTCTGTGATTTCAAAGTAAACCTGGTATGCAGTGAATTCCAGGACAGGTAAAAGTTACACAGAGAAACCCTGTCTCAAAATATGTAAAGAATAGAAATAGAAGAAATAGAGTAATAAAAAAGCCACGTAAAGATGAAAAGCACAGAAAAATTTTGGATACTATATGCGATTCTGTTGTCTTTAAATTATTTGATTGCTGACAAAATAACAACTACTGATAAAAGAAATGCTGCTGGATTAATTCAATTTATATATTTTAAAAATGCTTTGACTCAAAAATGTAAGCCTAAGGACAAGTTACTGGGGAAAAGGATTTCTGTTTTTGTTTCCACAGAAAATGAAAAGCTGTGGATTCTTTCCAGACTTATGTGGTTTGATCAAGCCAGATCCCCTGAAACAGCTCCCCAGGTGATCCAACATTCAAAGCAGTTGAGACTTGCAGACTACAACCAAGATTTCTGCGTCTTCTTAGGACCCCCATGACAGCGCCCTCTACCAGTAGGAAGTAGTTTGGAAACAACGACGCCCAAATTCCCAAATATTGTTTATAAATGTTTGTTTTCATTTAAATGGGCTTGGTTATAAATGGTTATAACTACAAGCAATCTTTTTAAAGGTAAAAAGGGAATTATGGTATAGATATGAATACTTTGCTTTGGAATGGATTTTCTTTTATTGATACAATTTAAGATCAATTTTGTGATATGTATATTTCTCCTCTTATTTAGGTATTGTGTTAAGGTCAATTTTGTGAGATGTATATTTCTCCTCTTGTTTAGGTATTGTGTTTATATAGCTCATTTAGAAATGTAATGTATAATTTAGTACAGATTAGAGAGTTACCTATGATAGTCAAGCTTGGAGTTAGTTAGGTTTTCTATATAGAGAGAGATGTATTTGAGATGGATAGGCATTCTTCAAACCTTTCAAAGACCTACAGAATATGGCATTTAAAATGGTTTAGGGTTTTTCTTGACAGTGAGGTACAACTGCTCCTGGTAACACCACCTGCATCAGAAAGGAAGATGGGCATCCAAGAAAAACATTATGGAGTTTGCTTCTAATATGGCAAGACTAGCCATTTGGGCAAAGTACTGCTCTTCTGGACTGTTTGATTTTATGTTGTAGAAACTGGACATGCAGGACCCACAAAAAGATGACTGCTGATGCAAGATGGACATTGCTACAGGATTCCTGCTTCATGGAAGAGGCTGGCTGCCAGACAATCTACAGGACACAAAGAAAAATGACTGACAAACTGCCAATACAGGTGGATAGTTTAAAGTTTCCTGATTTGTTGAGGAGTCTGGAGACACACTATGGCCTATGGGCTGAAGATGGAACATTACAGAAGAACTTCGGGTGACTGAGCAGGCAATGAGTTGTCTCTGTCATTTCTAGAGTTTATATATTATCCTTCTATAGTCTTTGAAGGAGTTGAAGACAGATAGTTATGGTTATAGTTTTCCTTAGTTAGGATTAAATATAAGTTACATATAGGACTTTAGACTCACAAAGATAGGATAGATGATATTTTCTTTAAGTCTTACAAAATGTTAATGGACTGTGATTATTATTTGGTAACTGTTGTATGTTATATTTTGCTATGTCAAGGTTAAAACCCTTCTTTTTATTTTAGACAGAAAAGAGGAGATGATGGGAGATGTTATTCTGTATGTATGTTTCTCATACTGGTTAATTAATAAAGCCCTGTTGGTCAATAGAAAACAAGATAGGTGGGGCTAGGAGACCACCAGGAGGAGGAAAGAGGAAGTAGTTGGGAAGAGTCAAGATGTAGACCAGGGAGGAAGGAAGACACCAGCAGCGGCTCCCGGATAAGATGAGCCACATGGAAATAATTAGATAAGTAGAAATGGGTTAATAATTAAGACAGAGCTAGCCCATAAACAATAATGGTAACTGGCCAACAGGACTGTATCAAATACAGAGTCTCTGAGTGTTATTTGGGGCTGGTGCAGCTGTGGACCCAGATTGGTGGCAGGCGGGCTGGTGGGCAGGCGGGCTGGCGGCCGGCAGGAAAAACCTGCCGTAACAGAGTTCATCATACTAAAGCACAGTAAGCCAAATTTGAGCATGGAGAAGTTCAGTATATGTGCAGGTGAGTCACAATTACAGTCTGTTCCTTGTGACCCAAAGTTATAGTGTAAACCTAGTAGAAAGAAAACCATGAAAGTCTACTGTCTTAGATACTTATCTATGGCCCTGAAGAGGCACCATGACAGAGGCAACTTACAAAAGTATTTAATTGGGAGCTTGCTTATGGTTTCAGAGGGGAGTCCATGCAGGCATGGAGGAAAGCATGGCAAGCATGACACTGAGAGCATACATGTTGGGACCACAACCAAAAAAACAAAGAGAAAGTGTGCTAATTGGAAATGCCATGAGCTTTGGAAACCTCAAAGCCCATGCCCTAGTGACATACCTCCTCCAACAAGGCCACACATCCTAATCCTCCCCAAACTGTTCTACCAACTAGGGACCAAGTATTCAAATATATGAGCCAATGGAGGACAATTCTCATTCACAATTTCACTTGTCAATAAAAATAGACTGGCTCTCAGGGTGAGATTCACAATTTCTACTATATAATCAACTCTCCAATAGGGAATGATTAGGAAATCCTTGGTTGGTCAGTGGCTGAGTTACACATAAATTAGCAATTTAGGAAAGGAAAATAAAGAACAAAATATACTCAACATAACACATGATGAATGTGTTAATTCCTTTATTAGCAAACAGAAATTGTTGGTTTTTCTTTGTTTAGGAACTTGTCAGTCAAAATGAAGTCCTGACATATTGTCAACCCAGTTTGCTTTGTTTACTTGCTTGTTTATATGCCAAGCTGGTCTTGACCTCTCAAAATTGTTAGGTGGTCAAGAATAGTCTCATACTTTTGAATCTCCTGCTTCCATCTCTTGAATGCTAAGATTACAGGAATAAGCTATCATATCTGGTTTGGTATTGAATCCCAAACCTCCTGCATGAACCAACCAAGCTACATATCTAGCAAACCCCAGCTGAGTTCCTATTTTATGTTTATATGCTACAAAAGCATTTCTTGGGACACAAATTGCTGGTATTAAGTATAAACTTGAGCAACAAAGATACCCCAATGACAAAGTGTTTCAGCCTTCAGTTCAATTCCCAGAAACAGTAAGAAGGGGAGGGATGTCAAAAATAGAGCCTGCAAAATGGTTTATCAGGCAAAGGCACTTACTACCTAGTCTGACCACCTGAATTCAATCTCGGAATGCAGATGGTGAAATAGTAGAACTAACACCAGCAAGCTGTCGCCTGACATTGCAAACATGCTGTGGCATGAGAGAGAATGCCAATATATAGGCGAAATAAACAGAGAGATGAGAAAATCAATAATGAATGTATGCAAATGTTTAATTCAAAACATAGAGAAAGGTATGAATGTGCTTTAGTTTTCAAACTTAAAAGGGAGAATTTAAATGCAATATAGCTGAAATCTATGCTTAATGTATCAAAATAATTCACATGGAAACATATCCTTAAAATGTACTAAGTATCATTTAGAAGACCAAGACCAAGAATCAGCCTTTAACCAGTACCCATGATTAATTCTCTCCCTTCCAGAAGAACCAGGTCTGCAAAGGCTTAGAAGTTGGAGGCTCAGATCCACTCCAGGAAAGTCTGCTGGTGTTTCCATTATAAACCGCATTTCAGGAGTTTACAAGGTGAATGTTTTTAAAATATATTGGGTTCATAATGAGCTCACACATTCTCCAAATGTTCTTTTTTTTTTTTTTTTTTTTTTGCACTCCTTTTAAAAGTATGACTACTTTTGTGAACAAATCATAAACAAAATTTCAGGTGATTATTTTTGGCAGGGCTCCAACACACCGTGGCTAAAAATGTTTAAATAAGGTAAAAGGACTAATTATTTTTCTCAATTTGGAAAGTAACATAGAAAGCCCAGCCGGAGACACCCCACAGTACTTCCATGTTAAAGCATTCTTCCACGATAGTTTCAGAGTGGTTCAGGATACTGGCTCTGGGGCTAGAAATATGCAGCCTAACTTCAAAAGCTCCATTTCTAACTGTGGAGATCCATGAAATAATTGCTGCAGCATTAGGCTTCTCAAAAGTTATTAGTGGTCAAAATTACATGTACCATGAAAGCCAGGAAGATTCTCAAAATGGAGCTAAAAGCCAGGTGGCAGAACACCTACACTTAGGTGCCGCCACAAACCCCAAACTCAAACCAATCCTGAAGTTTTACAACCCCATTCCCTGTGCCAACCCCCAGCTTAAAATAGTCCAGGGGAACACTCCACAGGGAGCTAAGTTGATGAGTAGGTTAGAGTTTAAAACCATTTCTTTCAAAGCTGAAAAAAAAAATCCAATGGTTCTGCCAAATATAAAACTACTCTTACAGCAGTCCCTAACACCTTGGAGGCTTATAAAGCAGGAAGGCAGTGAGGATGCCAAAGCTGGGAAGCCTCTTCCCACAAGGAATGGATTGTTAAGTGTGATTCGTCAGCCTCTTGCAGGGCAGCGCTGGGTGGAGAGGCGCCACCGAGTTCCAGAGCCATGATCCTGCACTGGACTAGACAAACAGCTTGACATGAGCTTGCTTTGATGCAAAAGTCTCACCCCACATCTGGCCAGCGCCCAGCCTCTGAGGAAGAGGTATTCTCATGGTGCCTGGAAATGCTGTCTGCATTTCCCTTACTCACAGAGCAAGCTTTCTTCTGCAGACCCCTGCTATAACCCAGAGACTTGAGAAGCATCCACCTCCCAAAAGAAACAGCAGGCTCACTCATGCCTGGTCACATGAACTTTCTTAAACATGCAAAGGACACAAGAAAATCGGTTTAAAGCCATACAGCTAGTTGATAGTGTTCTAGAAGTAGGCCAAAGGTCGAAACTATCCTACACCGTTGTGTTTATTGACAAGGACAAGCTTTCCACCTGTCTCTAACTATATCCATAACTGATCATTGATCTCAAAACAAGAAAGAAAGAAAGAAAGAGAGAGAGAGAGAGAGAGAGAGAGAGAGAGAGAGAGAGAGAGAGAGAGAGGAAGGGAGGAAGAAAGAAAGAGAAATTTTCACTTTCCTACACATAACATTTCAAATCACTCATAGCTATTAATAATGGGTAAATAGTTATTTATCAAGCAAGAAAATTGGCAGGCTAATATATTCCAATGTCCTAAAAAAATTGGTCTTCATTAATGAACACAGAAAGAACTTCCATCTCAGAAAATGAGATATAAACATGTGATCTGATTTCAAATTACAGTTTCACTAAAACATTTTGCATCTGATATTTGGCAGTCGCATGTGGTAGCACATATGTAAGGAGTAGCATTGGTCAACTTTCCAAAGATAAAATTTATAAAGACAACTCGATCCATCAGCTAGCAAATGACTTGTATTCCCAGGTGGCCTTAACACCTTGTTCCCAGTTACAGGACTAAGACAATACAGTGTACAAGAATAGAAGGGAGCCTTTTTCTATGAAAGAATATTTTTATGTGCTCCTTTATTCCTAGAGAGGGATCTTTATCTACCTCTGCCAAATTTCTTGACATCAGCATTGGGCTCAGATGGTCCTCTGGGGCAGAAGGTCTAACTGCATCTCTCTTTCCACCCTCCTTGAGGCCAGTAAAGCCTTTGCCTTGCAAGCATGAGAACCTGAGTTCCATTCCCAGAACCCATGTTCAGAAAACAAAAACAAATCCTGGGTGCATACAATCTCAGTACTGGTAAAGCAGAGACAGGTGACCAACCACATCTGCAGGACAAACTTCAAGCCAATGAGATCATGTCTCAAAAAGACAGAGGGGAAGGCTCCTGAGGGTTGTCACCTTTGGTCTCCATGTGCTCTTACACACACACACACACACACACACACACACACACACACACACACCAAAGAGACAGAGACAGAGACAGAGAGCACCAGTTTTTCTACAAAAACATTTCTGTGGTGAAAGATTCCCAGACTAACCCAACAACTCATTCTTCACAGGTATTGCACATATGCATAAGCTACAAATAACACACATATTAACTTTCAATGTGACTCAAAATGTAAAGCCAGGAACTAAAAACCATGACAAATAAAGATTAAATAACTTACATATTTGTCTATTCCAATGCTTGTGGAAATGTCATTTTTATTAAATATATCAGACTGATAGAAACTCTAAAGAGAATCACAAAGGGCTTACAGATATCCTAAGCTCTCTGGCAGTTATAATTCCCTGGAGACAAAATTTAATGTTCTAAAAAAAAAAGTCTGTGTAAATGCCTTCTCTAGGTAAACTCCAGAGAATGATTATAAGAAGATGAGGGGCAGATGGAAGGAGAAAAGTATTAATGAGAACTTGCATCTAAACATGAAATAGTCATGCCTGCAACTCATTTTTTAAATTATTTGTGTTGCCTGATTTAAATAAAGAAAACTAAAAAATTCTCTCTCTCTCTCTCTCTCTCTCTCTCTCTCTCTCTCTCTCTCTCTCTCTCTCTCTCATTCTAACAACAAACAACACACGCACAACCAGTTTAATTTGGGCATAGTGCATAATGATACACACCTTTAATTCCAGCACTTGGGAGGCAAATCTCTGTGAGTCCCAGCTAGGGGTACTTAGTAAGATCCTATCTCACAAACAAACAAACAAAAGCCCACCAATTGAAAGCCAAACACAGTGGTATATACCTGTGATCTCAGCATTTCAAATGCTAAAGCAGAAGGATCATCATGAGTTTGAGGCCAGCCAGAGCAACACAGAGACTTTTCTAGTCAACTTGGTCTACAGAATAAGAATAATTAAAATAAATAAATAAAATGCCAATTTCACTCTTGCCTCTATTTTCCCACAGAAAATCCTTAGGCATGCATAGAGAGGCTGCACAATTGCCCAACGTCATTGTAAATGATGGGCTAGAAGAGCAATCTGTCTAGGACCCTCCACATTTTTTCCTATAAACAATATGGAGACAGCCAGGCAGAAGGATAGAATTGGGGACTAGATTTCTGCATGAGCAGATAGCTAAAAGCAGGGAGCCAAGGAGATGTCATGGAGGACTGGTGTCTCCAAAGTATCAAAAAGGACAGGGACCTGCCTCCCCAGGCTGCCAGAGACAAGTTCTTGGAGAGAGCCACCACCACCACCACCACAGGGACCTACTTTGGTCCTAGAGAGTCAGAAGGGACTTGCTAGAGACCTTTCTTGAGCTGCCCTCTAGAGGAAGCTGCTACAATCAGAGAGGAACCTCACAGCCTCCAGAAAAAGGCAGAAACTGAAGGCCTGGTCCTGGGGTCTGGAGAAGCAGTGTTCCTTCCTTGGAGAACATCTTTGTCCCTTCTCTCACACATCCTCACGCCAACCTCAGTATAAGTCCTCTCTCTGTCTCTCTCTGTGTCTCTCTCTATGTCTCTCTCTGTCTCTCTCTGTCTCTCTCTCTCTCTCTCTCTCTCTCTCTCTCTCTCTCTCTCTCTCTCTCTCTTTCTGTCAAGAAACCAGAAGGGCCTGAAAATGTATGTGAACCTCCAACAGGTGATACTTGACTGGTAGGACCAGTTCAGAGGGGAAAACACAATGATTATTTGACCTAGCCACTAAGCAGATGCCTTCTGGTTAATGTTTAACTTGGTCTCAGTGGTATTCATGAGACCAATTAGAAATTAAACAATATGCATTGTTTTAAACAATAAACATGTTGATAAACTACTATTGCCAGGTTTTGTCTGATGATATCCATGTATCAAATGTAAGTATGTAGAACAAGATGCTAGACCAGGAGTTTCCTTAAATATAGAAGCTTAAAGCATGAGAGGAATGTGTTTGTTTCTTGTATAACAGCCTAGAATTATGCAGGCAATGCCAGGCAGGGAGGCAGGCAGTTCTGCTCTGCAAGGTCATTCAAGGTCCCAGGTCCCTTCTAGCCTATCATCCTGCCATTTCCTACGTTTTGTATACAGCCAGAGTTGACTCCCAGCCAACAGTCTATTTTCACACCCATATGAATAGTAGAAAAAAAAAGAAGATGGACAAGTAGCATCCTTCTATAAAATAATTTAAACATAACACTGCACATTCCATGCTCAGTACCCACATAGAATGCTAATGGTGTGTCTGAATCTAACTCCAGCAGAGGCCAGAAACATAGCATATGTATGACCATTTGCCCAGTTAATACTCAAGTTATAGAAGGAAAGAAGAAGAAGTTCCAAGAGTCTATGTGGAGCTGCCATTTCATCTCAAGAAGTCTTTCCAGCCATCTTGTTGTAAAACTTCCTTTATACTTGAGATCAGTAATTCTCCCAAGTGCTGTAACAGGAAACAGCAGAGGCAGAATTCACACCCAGGTTCATTCTATTACACTGGGTAGAGTGTTCCTACTAATTAATTTGACTCCAGGAGACAAGCATACAATAAAAACTAAAACTACCAGTCAAGTATCACCTGTTGGAGGCTCACATTTTCAGGTCATTCTGATTTCCTTGCAGAATGAAAGACAGAGAGAGAGAGAGAGAGAGAGAGAGAGAGAGAGAGAGAGAGAGAGAGAGAGAGAGAGAGAGAGAGACTCAGTGATTGAAAACACTGACTGATCTTCCAGTGGACCAAGATTCAATTCCCAGCACTTACATATCAGCTATTAACCATGTGTGACACCTGTTCTGGGGGGAGGAGCAGTGCCCTCTTCTGATCTCTCTGGGCACTAGAATGGGTGTGGTAGGCAGTCATATATGCAAGCAAGACACCCATATACATAAAAAATAAAATTTAAACCTGAATTTGAACAAAAGCCATGCCACACATAATTTTCATAATAGTGTCCCTTAAGGAAATAGAATCATGAATATAAAACTCAAAGGAGGAAAATGTCGAGTCCCATCTTTGAGGAGAGGGGGAGTTTACAAAAAAGACTGTTAAAGTAATACTACAAAACACACTTAGAGGCAGGACAGAGGCTCATCACTACATAAGGACCTGAGTTCAGATCCCCAGCACCAAGGTGCGCAGCTTACACTTGTCACCCCTGTGCTGGGGAGGCAAGGATGTGAGCATCCCTGAGACTCACTAGTCAAACAGTCTATTGGCAAGCTCCAGGTCTCGAGAGGGACCTGCGAGCCAATGGAGCTACACATTAAGACAGTCTCAAAAAACTAACATGAAGAAGCAGTTGAGAAAGACATTTGATGTCAACCTCTGACCTTCACAGTAGCATGAACAGGCACATAAACACATTATACAGACCAATGTATGTGTTCATACACACACACACACACACACACACACAAACACAGATATAAACACACGCACCTGGGTATTATTTTCCTACCACTGTAAGTAGATCTATTTTGGCTTACCCAAATTTTATTGAGAATGAATGCCTCATATAGAATGGCTTTCTGTTACTGAATATCTGCCTTAAACTGCCAAAGCCACTAGTCTCTCTCTCTCTCTCTCTCTCTCTCTCTCTCTCTCTCTCTCTCTCTCTCTCACACACACACACACACACACACACACACACACACACACACACACCTTTATGGAACAGTACCAGTGAATCCTGCTAATCTTAAATCCCTCCACACCTGAGTGGATCTATGGCATGAGATAAATGCTGTTGGAATAAAAATTCACAGCCCCACACCCCCACACATTTGTTAAATTTGCGTAAACACTTCCAAGAATGGAGGGCTGCACTTGGGGCAGGGTCCCCCTTCCTTTCCCTCCAATCAAGAGATATATTGTATAATCTCTAGCTGACTCGCTGGCAAATCTCCATTCTTTTCAAGCTGACGGGCTGTTTGTCAGTTAAACTCCCCTGTCATGTATCCCTACCACTGCCAACTCATGCACGGAGACCTTCACTTCTACTGCTACCATTTGCACCCTGTGCAACCTTTGTCATTGATCACTGATCCGATCCAGTGCCCACATGTTCTCCAAGTGCCTACACAAGTAATGAGGTACTTGTGGTGTAAAATTAAACTGTCAACTGTCAGCGATTGATAACCACAGCGAGAGCTGACCTAGAACACCTGCACCAGTGGCCAAGACAGGTGTGACATGTTTGATCGCTGAGCCCTGTGAGTCAGAGTGACCCAGTGTTGTCCCTCCATGGATTCTGCTTGCATTTCAGCCTCTCGGTTTTCCTGTATCCCTTGGTGAGCATCCCCACAATGCAGAAAGCATGCCCAGAGCCCATCTGGGCAGCTGGGTTGAGTGGCCATGAAAGGAGGTTTCCAAACACCACATTGATTCAAACTGATGTAGTCTCGAGATTTTCAAAGATGGCATCTGGAGTCAGCTTGGCATTTTTCTGCTACATTCTCCCCCAGGCACCCTCTTAAAGCTGGGCTTGGTGGCAGGTTTCACACACACCACCCTCCCTCCAATGGTATTTCCGGGCCTGTGCCAGTGGCTGACAGAAGGGCCTTCCCTTCAGGGCAGGCACACTGCAGTCATTAAGGGTCTGGTGGAAGAAGGAAGCGGTCCTGACGGAGCTGCCTTATGACTCTGAGCATTTGCTTGCAGGCATTTAAGTTGAACTGGCCCCCATTCTGTTAAAGTGCCATAAATGCAGGTTTCTCTCACTCGAGTGTAATTGAATAACCAGCACAAAGGAAAAAAAACACGCTCTACAACAACTATAATTGTTTTTAGTCATGTTTGTTCTACCGAATTTAAAGTTTTTATTCAAGACTTTCATTATTTATTCGAGTCATTTTTTTTTGTTGGTTTTATTTTTTTTTTAGTCTAAAGGAAAAAAAAATGCACCAGAAGAGCTAAAATACCCTTTGTGAGAACCTGAGAAACATGATGGGCTTCTCATCACGTTCTGCCACCCGACTCCCACCAAGTAGTTGCACTATATTAAGTCCATGTGATGAGAAGATAAAAATCTATTAACTTTCTGCTGACCTTATCGACACAGGAATCTCTCTAGACATTACAAAAGCCATATCTCTTCTGACTTTTACATCCAGAACCTTGTGCTCCGTGGTCCCAAGCCAAATGTAAAATCTTCATGATGAGTGAGACCCTGACACCAATTCAGATTCCAGCCTTGCCTGCTCGCAGTCGATGGAGGCTCCTCTGGGGCGCAGAGGCTGGCCTTTACTTTGCATTTAACTTGAGGGGCTTTTTTTCCCTGCCATATGCTACTGTGGACTCTGAGTCAAAACTATTTCACAAGAACCATATGTTATGAGAAACGCATGATGGAAAGTGAAGGGGAAGAAGTTGCCCCGTATCACTGGGTGATATATTACAAACATAATTAAATCTGAGTAATACACAGTGTTGTTTAGTTAATCATTTTTCTTTTCCAATTGAAGCAGAGAAAACATAGCATGATTTCCAAATTACAAACCAAAGTCCAGATAAGCAAAGAGCAGAGTGGCAGGAGAGGGCTTGAAACGAGCTGTATACCATTGTGTAAGACTGTAAAAGATCTTGTTGGATCTGAGATTCATTAGCAAGAAGCTTGCAAATGACAGTCTTTGTGAATGGGAGGCTCAAGACACTATTTCCCTTTGAGCCACTAATGAGTCCACACCATCCACAGCTTACAAGATGGACTCTGTCTTAGTAATGGTTTTTACTGTTGTGATAAAACACCATGACCAAATCAACTTGGGCAGGAAAAGGTTTGTTTCAGCTCTCAGCTTTCAGGAGACACTGCATCACTGAGGGAAGTCTGGACAGAAGCTCAAGGGAGAAACCTGGAAGAGGAAACTGAAGCAGAGGCCATGGAGGCATGTGCCTTACTGCCTTGCTCTCAATAGCTTTCTTATAGCATCCAGGAACATAATGAGCTGGGCCCTCCCACATTAATCATTAATCAAGAAAATGACCTGCAGACTTTCACACAGGTCGATCTTATAGAGGCATTTTCTGAGTTAAGATTCCCTTTTCCCAGATTTGTCTAGGTTTGTGTCAAGTTGATAAAAAGCCCACCAATACAGAAGTTAAGATCACTCGTGGGTTGGTTATTTGAAACTCAAGAGTATGTATTCCCATAAAGAATTCATGATGTCTGTGAGGTTCCCAGGTTAGCCCAGGAAGACACTCTTTATAGCACTTGCTAGAGGAAGGAGAGACATTATATTGCAAATTCAACTCAATTCAATTTATGTAGTCTCTGCTATATTCTTCCAGAACTATGCTGGGCACTCCCTGCCTACAAAGGAGGCAATTTCTTCACATTCCAAATGTTCCCCTGCCAGAAGCTGTAGTGGCATCTCGTCTTGCCAGTGAAATTGCACTAGTGACCACACCCTTGCTTGAAGGTGGAGGGTGGGGGCTCGTTCTCTTGGGTCGCTAAGAGCATCAGAAGGGCAGAGACTGCATCTTCTGGAGCAGGAAGGCAGGAGCAGTTATTTACTCTTATCTGTGTAAGTTGTCCTCCAATAAAACACCTAATTATCTTTATCCTGGGTCTGGTGAATTCCTTAATCCCCCACCTTCAAGAAGAAATCATTGTTCAAGAATCACAGAACATCATATCTCTACCCATATGGCTTTCAACCTAAGCTACAGTTGTGAATGAACTCAGGAATTCTATGCCTA
This sequence comes from Cricetiscus sungorus, assembly GCA_030556225.1. Taxonomy (NCBI): domain Eukaryota; kingdom Metazoa; phylum Chordata; class Mammalia; order Rodentia; family Cricetidae; genus Cricetiscus; species Cricetiscus sungorus. The sequence continues at coordinate 53,608,068 of JANBXA010000730.1, read as the reverse complement.
GCTTACATTTTTTATAGTCAACATCCCAGACCCAACCATAATTCAGCAGATTTTCACTAACTATATGTGAATTTATGCTTGAGTTCATAAAGGAGCTTATCCTACTAAGAATGCCAAACATCTTACCCTCAGTGGTACTGAAGATGATAGAATTTTTCAGAGGCAGGAAAGAGGAAAAATATGACAACCAGAACGGGAGAGACAAGGGAAAGTATCATTTGTTATATACCCATTTTACAGATGGTGACTGAGTGCAGAGACTTAAGCAATTTTTCTAAGCTCCACAAATAACCTATGGCTGAGCACTAGACATACAGCTGCTATGTTTGTGCATAAGAGGGACATCTCTTGATTTGCTCAGAGTGCAAAGCTGCTTTCTGATTTGTGCTGGAGAAGGAACTTCTGTAAAATGCTCTCCAGTTAGTTGGGTTCCTGTGCTGAGGCTGTGTTCAGGTTCTGTAGAACCTTCCCAGTCTTAGCCCACAGACTGTGGAAGAGAACTGGCACAGAGAGGGTGAACAACACATTTTGACTGAAGCCACTGATCTAGAGTGATCTTAGTCACTGA